>JAQLOM010000002.1:14117291-14128887 GCA_030068315.1 Chrysichthys thysi
CACACACACACACACACACACACACACACACACACACACACACACACACACACACACACACACACACACACATCTTGGAGCTCTATGAGAACCATACCCTGCACCAAATAAATGAAAACTACAGATGTATTCATCTTGTGAAATGGCCTTCATTTTCCCAGACGACGAAACGGTCAGTGTCACAGAGACGATATATGAAGTGCTCAAGGAGATGGGAAGGCTGTTTTCTTTTTTAGGGCACCATCATCCCAATGTCACAGCGCTTGTAGAGAAAGCGTCAGGTTTGGGTTTGATTGGTAGTATGGGTCAGAGAAAAGCAGCGAAATGAGGTGCACATCTGTCTGCTGTCATGGTGATGCCTCATTGTTGATCTGCCACTGTGTCTGTTTTTATTTCATTTTTTCCCCCTCCAACTAAGTTGTTTGTGTCTGTTCTATTCCTGTATCTGTTTTCCTTTCTGACTCCTTTTCTCATGCTCTTTTTTGTCTCTCTTTGGTTTTCAAAGTTTGTCTGAGCTTTTTACATATGCAATTACACACACACACACACACACACACACACACACACACACACACACACACACACACACACACACACACACACACAGCGATAGAGCGAGAGAGCGAGAGAGAGTCTCTGGTTATGTTATCTCTACCATGTCTACAGCTGCTTTACAGACTTTAAAGGTGACAGTAGACATTCTAAGCCATCGTTTCAAGAATGATTAATTCGGATAAATGAATATCGTGAGAAAAACCCATTGTTTAACCCTGCTCTGGTACCATGGGGTCTATGTGACCCCCAGCCCTCTTTGGACCATGTTTTTTTTTAAACTATCACGATTAGTGACCTTGCCTGCCATGTATTTTCTTGTAAGGCCTTCCTAAGTATGTGACACATGTTCGATAGTTTCAAAGCCTTTCCGCTTATTTTTTATTTAGATTTATTTTTGCTTCACTGTAGTACCTTCAATGTGACAATTACTGTGGGGTCAAGTTGACCCCAAGCAAAAATAAACCTAAATAAAAAAATGTGCAGATAGACGGGTATTTGTGGTCACAGAAGTCAAAAACTGTCAGAAGAACCCGAATGCGAAATATTGTCAGAGAGAAACCAGAGCCGAAAGGGAATGGGTGTCCAGCAGACACACCCTTGAAAGCATTTGATTTATTTTTTGATGATGCCATGATAACAGAGATTGTGACATGGACCAACCAAAGAAATTGAAAATGTGAAAACCAGTTACACAAGCAATGCTGGATTTTTGTATCAAATATCCCCCCCAGAGGCATCCACAGCAGCCGCAAGCACCACACAGCGTCATCCAGGACAATGCAAGAGATGCTATACAGTATCTGTCCCAGATCAAGTGACAAGAAAACCAAATTAGTCGTGTAACCAATGCCAACAGGAACATTTTTGCCTACAGCGGGGTGAAATAAGCGGAAACTCGCCCATGAAGCGTTGTGCTTCAAATTTTACAAACACATTGTCATACCATATTACTTCAAGGAAAACAAAATATTGTAATAAAGTGGTGTTATTCTGGTCATATAGCATGTTTTTCACCATGGGGTCAAACTGACCCATTGTACCAAGAATGTGACTTTTTTCATGGTACCAGAGCAGGGTTAAAGAAGCAATGGGCAAGATTAGAGGTTAAACATTCCTTGACAACATATGTGTTCGTCTGACTCCACTGGTCTACCAAAAAGATAAAGCTTAAATGTGGATGAGTCACTCACATACGGGGTCTCAAATATGCTTTTCTTTTCTTTTTCTTTCTTTAAAAAAAGAGCATTAAAAATGAATAGCCTGTAGGAACAAGAAGAAAGCCTAATTTTCACATTTTTAGCACATGAAAGGCAAAAAGCAATGCAATAAGGCAAAGCGTAAATCTCTCACAGCCATTGTCGGGTATCTGACTTTAATGGAAATTAAATATTTAATAGTGAGAAAATGAGAAGAGTAGCAAGAACTGATTCGAGTTCTCCCCCTGACTCTCTTTCCATCTCTGGCAGCAGCAGTAGCAGCTGTGCTCTACATCTTACTGATTGTCCATTGAGACAAGCTGAAATGTTTTCCATTCAGCCTCATTACTGCTCACCCCCTTTTCAGCCCTCCTCCTCTCCTCCCTCCCTCGCTCCTTCCCTCCCCTTGATCCCATCACCATCTCTAGAGAAATGGCCACACAAAGCATGTTTCCTCATTGCTGCTCAGCCCATGTTTGACAGGCCTGAATGTCGTCTCTCTTTCGTGAAGTGGATGAGTCCGCTCTGAGTTGGTCTTTGATTAGTCCACAAGAGCATGTTGTTTTCCGAATGTGTAGCAGAACACAGGTCAGAAGAGAACGAAAACCCATCAGGCGCTGAGCTGTCAATCAGAGGAAGAAGAATAGGGCAATGGGGAGGACGTGTTCCTTTCTTTCTCTCGCCAGCTTTCAAGTGTTCAAGTTGATCACCTCGCTCTTTCTGTTTCACTTTTGTGAAAGCAGATAACAGAGTTTCCCTTTTGCATGTTTATATCCGGTGAATGCGATGACCCATCAAACCAAATCCATTAACAGACAACAAAGATATTCCGCACACATACAAATCTCATAGCCTTTTCCTTTGCTCTGCTTTGTATGTGCATTGCATGGTAATAAATGACAGTTCCACTATGTGGCCACACAATGTAAAATGCATTCTCCTTTGCTTGGTGGGTAAGCACTGGTCTGTATCCTATCCGACCATTTCCCATATCAGCACCATGGCCAGATTTGTTTTTACAATGGGGTGGCCAGGTAAGACACTGTCACTTTATTGGGCTGGCAATCTAGTGTGGAACAGAATGCCAATCCACTTCCATAGAAAATGACATAATGTGGCTATGGCCTGGATCCACAGCTCAGAAATTGTCTGTTCTCTAGCAAGTGCCAAAAAAAGTCATCGCTAACATAATGTTAGGCTACAACTTATTTACACCAGAGCTGCCTGTGAGTCCATCTGACATCTGTCTTTTGTTACAGATAGAAGTCCATAGAATCAGTGCAGCAGTTTAGACTGGTAGTGATTCAAATTTATGGGAGCATTTTCATTTTTCATGTAAAAGTGAGAAAAAAAACCCCATCCTCCTATTTTTTCCACATTAAAACATTACTGCTTTGTGACACTAACTTGTCTTTTTATGTCATTGTTTATGCCAGGAAGTTGTGATGGCATGAAAAGTTAATAAAATATTACTTACAAACATATGTGAGCACGTTTAATTTCGTGAATGAATTTCTTGCTGCTCTTGAAACATAGCACATGCTTCCCCGGCACGTCTTTTTCAGGTGTACATCTTGCTTCTTGTGAAAATTTCTTAACCTTTTATACCTTATTACTTGGTGATTATGCCATTATGGCAATTGATACAGTTCCAGATCAGGCAACGTCCCATATTAATCCAATTCACCCAAATGTACCACAGTAATGTTAGACATGCTAAATGGATTCATTTCTCACTCAAGGTGCACGAAGCTATGCAAAGGTATAGGTCATAATTACTACTTGTAACATGTAACTAAACATAACATGCATGCTATTTTAGATTGTAAACAACATCTACAAAACTACCAAGTCTTATACATTTCTTCCAGACCTGCTGCTTTTTGGCTGAACTGTCACCTCAATCACTTCAGGGGGGTTTGTGGGGCATGAGTCTGATTTTGTGTTTGTGAATTTTGAAAATCGTGCTTCAGAAAGGCAGGCATATTAACAAATGCGTTCGTTCACTTGCATTTCGCTCACACCTACGTCTTGCTTGCTGTGTAAATTCCAATATTATGCCTGCAAATAATGACTGTGGAAAAAGTTTTGACCAATGTTTGCTTACATGTTTGGGCTTTGTGGTTAGTGAGTTCTTTTTTTCCCCCTCACCACTGGATCACGATGAAATGAACTTTCAAATTAGCCAGGTCACAGCAAGCTTTATCTAATCTTATCTTACTAGGTGGCCAACTATGACCATGACTAATGTCTCATAAATAGCTGGACTTTACTTAATGGGTGCACTCAGCAAATAATCATCGATAGATCCGTCTAGTTTCTGTGTCCCTTCTTCAGTAAAAGCACGAGAACATAACAATTCTGCAATTCCATCATACCTTAAGGCTTTAAAGGCTTTCATTTGATGAATGGTGATATTCCCCTATTGTAGCCAGTAAGGATCCATGAACACAATACAGAAAGCCTTTGTCTGCTAGATGAGCGAAATGCCATTAGAGGACACAGAGGGCTGGCTGAGGCGGTGCTCCTTCTCCCTTGAGCTCTATAAGCTCAATGGATCTGCTGACTTGCAGCTGCTTGAATACTTCTCTGTTGGCTTTTTTTTTTTAAAGGATATCATCCATCTCATCATCAGGGTGTCAGCAGATTGCCCGCAGCACTTTACAGCTTTGCATGGCTGTTGCACTTGGTTGGAAGTCAGAAGAAAGCCATCAGCAGACCAGATCCTCTGGCATTTTTTCTGCTTTAGCAAGTCAGGAGTAATCTGTCAGGACCCATTAGGACCCTCTGTATGTGAGGTGATAAATGGTTCTTTAGAATACTTCTGTCATCTAAATTCTGCAAAGCTTGTCCGGCTTCTCAAAATGGAACTCTGAAACATGGTTGTATGAACCCTAGTGACTTGATCCTCAGTATCTTTATCTAGTTGCTCGTTACTGAGCGAAATCCATTTTTTAGTCTAATCTTTGGGATGTCGGGGGTTACATTTTTTATACCCAACAGATGTGATGTCATATCCAGGGGCATGACCCAATCAACTTCAAAGCTAGGGGCATTAGAAACAAGGATAAATGAAACGACTTAGCACTCAAGTTGTTAAGAATATAAAAAATACCCAAATGATGTTAAGGGTGTGAAAATCTAAAGCTTGGTTTAGGGTTTCTAAATTTTATACATATGAAAGCTGACTGTATACTGTAGTCCAAAAATGGATTATTTGCCATGCTCGTTCATTTTCTTCTGTCCCGACAAAAGTCCAGGGTTGGAACTGGACCCGATCCAATTCCTCCTATAAGCTGAACACTAATTCTAACCCCTAGCCCTAACTCATGAGGTTCTCTATAACACATTTATCAAGTCCGAAACACACTGAGCTGTCTCCACCCTCTGGACTTCTGATGTGACTGTGCACAGGTAAGAGGAGGTGGATCAGGTCTGTTGGTTCTGCAGTGAGGGGTATTTAAATTATTTAAAATTTAATTCAAGTTAGAGGCATTTAATTGGATTTCATTTAGCTAATATTGCATTACAGTATTTACACCTAGTCATGTTTTGTTCACATGAAATTTGTTCACAAATATGTTTATCTAGGTTTATATCAGTTTTCTAGGAGGGCTTATAAGAAAAGTGTAACTTAATGTTGTCTCAAGAAGAGGTCGAGTTTGAAGGATGCAATCCCAGCAGTATATTAAACAGATCCAATCAGCAAAAAGAATCATAGTGAAGGCCAGCAAGGTTAGATAAACACAGGAAATCAGGCTACTATAAGCAGAGCAGAAGAGTGAGCTAGGCAAACCTCAAAATCGGCAAACAGAAATGTGAGAGAAATAATGGCAAGACTTTTAAAGGTAACTCATTTGTTACCTTTGCTTTAAAACTTGTGTTTTTACACACACTCTGTGTGCAGTCTGCCCCGTCTCTGGGCAGGGGGTAGCTTAGGGGGTTAGGATGCTGCACTACTGATCGGCAGGTCGGGAGTTCAAATGCAAGCACCGCCAAGCTGCTGCTGTTGGGCCCTTGAGCAAGGCCCTTAAGTCTCAACTGCTCAGTTGTATAAAACAAGATAAATGTAAGTCGCTCTGGATAAGAGTGTCTGCCAAATGAGAGTAATGTAATATCTGTGAACTGTCTTCATAAAGGTAAAATATCATTTTCATGACAATATATTAAAAAAAGGACTAAAATAGACTGGTTGGATGTAACATCAGAAAAGGTTAAGTCTGCAAGAGATATAAGTATATTTTTTGCAAATGGTTTAATCAGGCATGCAGGGGTGGCATGGTGGTGCAGTGGTTAGCATTGTCATGTCACAGCAAGAAGGTGCTGAGTTTGAACTTGCTGGCGAACTGAAGCCTTTCTGTGCACAGTCTTCATGTTGTCTCTCTGTCTCTACACATTTTCTCTGGTTGCCCTGGTTTCCTCCCACAGCCCAAAGACATGCACATTAGGTTAACTGGCTACTCTAAATTGCCCATAGGTGTGAATGTGAGTGGTTGTTCATCTCAGGGTTAGCCCTGTGATAGACTGGCGACCTGCCCAGGGTGTACCCCACCTCTTACATGATGTCAGCTGGGATTGTCTCCAGCTTCCCCATGACCCTGATGAATAAGTGTTATAGATAATGTATGGATGGAATTTCAAATTGTGCATTAAGCAACTTAGTAGAAACATGGCTAGTGAAAATTTTGGAACCCGATCTGTTTGAGTAGAATGTACAGATGCTGACAGTAAGAGAGCTGGACAGACCAAAAGACCATACATGTTTGTATATTGCTTGAAACAAAATACATGGAAAACAGCTAAGATTCTTGGGTCTTTAAGTTTCATCATTGTGCCAAAAAGTATTCCCATAATCTCTTCTTCTACAGCTTAATCCTGTTCAGGGTCAGGTTGGGGGGGGGGGGGGGGGTGTTTTGGTTTGGGCTGGAGCCAAACCCAGTTTAGGGGAGCGGCGGGGTACCCCCGGGGCAGGTTGCCAAATAAATATCTTAAAGTTACACTGTCAACTATCTTGAAATCTGATATGCTAGCTAACCAGCTTAGCATTGTTAACTATCAATGAATGCCAACCTGATAATGAACTAGAAGGCAACCACAATTTTATTTACTAACTGAAAACCTGCAAACTTACAAAACGAATTCCAATTTCAACCTCAAACTCTGACTATTGATGATAAATACTTCTGAGCTCTTATTAAGTTGCTGTTCTTACAAGCAGAGACTATTGCTCTTTAACATGTGCAGCGTTTGGGTTTCCACTGTAGCTTGTTGCTAATTAGAACACCTGATAGTGTCACAAGTGACCCCTGTTACAACTGACCCCATGCTCACCTACATTAAGGGTTCTATGGGTGAAACGCCGAGCAAAAAATTTTGTTAGTAGCTTGTAAGCTTGTGAACAGGCTTTTGCCCTGATTGGCATGAATCTGGATTCACAAGTCTGAACTGGATTTGATGAAGCATTATGTTGAATGCATTACATAAAAAAAAAGTCTTGATCCTGCCCGTTTAGGACACACCTAAATCATTTGTAAGTTTATTTTCAGATTGTCCAAATCCTTACAAATCCCAATCATCCTTTACTCATCCTCAGTAACCACTTTCCCCCAGTCAGGCTCATGTTGCCTTACAAATTTTCAATCATGAAAAACTTGGCATTGCAGTATCAGCCTTCTGTGCTTTAGCAGAGTAACAGCTTTCCAAATCTCATCCAGGGCAACTCCTCTCATCAGCACAAACTCATTAACACACAAGTCCCCTGTGTGCTTATTTTCCTGTAATATATGCTGAGAGGTCCTCTCAAGAAGGACCCTTAATATTTCAGAAGAAGAAAAAAAAATCCCTGACTCGTGTAAAATAATTTAGAATTGTGTGAAAGGTCATCTGGCATTACCATTTCAGGGTGCCTTGAGGACACAGGAACAGTACAAATCTGGCAACACACCAAATTGCAGCCCACCAAAAATAAAGCTTAAGAAGAGGCAGATTATATAATGAGAACACTACACAGCCTGAGGAGGTCCTGTAAAGAGCTAACACCCTCGCTGGAGAAATTTGCACACATTTGAACAACCTACTTTGAAGCCTCCTACTTTTTTCACCACTGGCTAACTGTAATTATTCTCTGAGTTTTCTTAGTGATCAGTTCTAGCATAGGGCCTAGAGATGTACTTATCCTAATAACCCCTTTACCGAACTTTACTGTCCAGTGAAGGCTGAAACATTCTTTGTTTTTCTTTTATCTCACCTTGTATACTATAATTAAAATATCCAGACTTCATACATGTTGCTTTCACACTTATATCAAGTATCCGCAGTTTATACATCAACACAGTTTATACAATACCGGGAATGGGTGGTACAAGGAGAATCTACAAAGTAAAGGCAATTTTGAAATTACGCGATAACCTAGAGAGGAAAAACCAAAGTATGGAATGGAGACATCTGTCTTCTCCAGCAAAGGAGAAATTCAAAAGTCAACCCTCCCTCAAGAAAATCATGTTAACCCATTAACTGCCAAAAAAAAAAATTTCTGAAAATTTTCATGTATTTCTATTAATTTACATCCAAATAGTAACAAAAACATCTACTTTCAAGAAAGTATCTACTATCAATTTTTAGTCAAAGTCCCAAATGGGGATCATGGCACATGCCATCTATTCTTTATGCCATTCAATATATGATCCCCAAATGGGGACCACGGAAGCTAATGGGTTAACATTCTTTTGGGACATGAAAAGGTCAATTCTGATGCATTTCTAAGCACACTGGCAAACAATGAACAATGGAAATGTCTGTGCATTGCTGCGAAATTAACTTAAACCTGCAATTTGCAGCAAAAGAACAGGAACTCGGTCCAAAACAGCCTTGCTGCACCATGACAATGCACTTCCTGATACAGCAGCAGTGACAGTAGAGACAGTGCAAACGTCGGTTTCAAACATCTTCCACATCCTCCTTACAGCCCGGATCTGGTGCTGAGCGACTATCACATCTTCGGTCCACTGAAGGAGGTGCTGCATGCTCACAGATTCACCTCTGATGATGAAGTAAAGGAAGCAGTGCTCACCCGGTTTCAGAAGCAGCTGAAAAACTTCTTCTCTGCAGGAAAACAGAAACTAGTTGAATGATACAACAAATGTGTTGTTTTGCATGGGGACTATGTGCAAAAGTGATATGTTCAGTTTCTCACTGTTACATCTGTTAAAGCTGTTGAATGAATTTTGCTTTTACTTTTTGATTCTCCCTCATATAAATGGCTGGCTAGCATGGCTAATCCCCAGGTGTCACTTGATGAAAAATTACATGGAGAGAAGCTTTAGTTTTTTTGCATCTACATAAGAATATTTGTTCTATGGTGAATTATTTTGAACGTTTATGGAACAGCATCCCCAGTGAGAGTAAAAATAATAAACCGAACTTGTATGTAAATGCAAGACTGCATGGGGCTGATTTCTTTCTAGTCCAGACTATAGAGTCATGCAGCTGCTTACTGACAGCCATGTCATGTGATTTCACCTCTACATCGGATCATTTTCAGCCTGTGTTGCTGACACAGCCATAACATGACATCAGCAGTGGTTGAGAAATACGGTTGTGTGTGTAGTGGTTGTGAATAAGCTGGATTGCTTGCATTCTTATTTCCCCCCAAAATGCTCACAAAGTCTGCAGCACTAGTAACATATAGATTAATTTGCTTTATTTGCAGGATGAGTAGAGGAACTGCAAACTACAGAGAGCAAAATGATTGCTAAAGAAAGGTTTTATATAATGCTGCACTGTTGTTGCTTTCAATATTAAAGCATGTTGTGGCGAATTGGTTAATTTAACGCCAACTGAATGTAATTTCTGTTTGGAAGCATCATTGAATAAATAAACATTTCAGCATTTCACAAAGAAAGATGAAAGCAACACGTAATGATTTGCAGAATTAACCATTCTGAAATTAGCATCAGCATATCCAATGCATCACATGTAGAGACTCATCCGGGCTGTCTGGAATAACTGTTAAAGGAGGATTAGAGCTGATTCCTATGGGAGAGATGTGCAGGCTTCATTCAGGATGTGAATGGCCCGTGCGCTACGATGGAGGCAGAACCTTTCATTTCCCTCTCATTTCCTTGCTGGGTCTCCTAATTTCCCTTGCTGCACTGTACCTCTCACTTTTGAGTCTGATTAGTGCCTCTGTATATAATACGCCATTGGTATTCAGCCAGGTTTTGCTATTTGAGCCATAATAATTGGTGTGTGAGCTTTTTGTGGCAAACCTCTTAGAGGTGAAAGATGGGGATGATGGGGCTGAGAGAAGAAAAAAAGGCAGATAAGTGCTAAATGCCACTATCCATCCATCCATCCATCCATCCATTATCTATACCACTTCTCCGTCAAGGTCACAATGAAGCTGGAGCCAATCTCAACTGATGGGCAGGGTACACCCTGGTCAGGTCACCAATCTGTCCAAGGGCTAACAGCCATTGCCTCACATGGGCAATTTAGAGTAGCCACTTGACCTAGTCTGCATGAATTTAGACTTTTGGAGGAAACCAGGGTACCCAGAGGAAACCTACACAGGCACAGGGAGAACATGAAAACTAAGCGCAGAAAGGCCCCCGATGGCCGCAAGATTTGAACCCAGAATCTTCTTGCTACAAGGCAACAGGGCTAACCATTGACCACTGAGCCACCCTAAATGCTACAGCACAGACATTTCCTGTACAAATTTAGTTTATGGATCCAATAACCCTTTATGGAAGATTCATCCATATACTGTAGAGACGTGTGTTTGGCAGTCACTCGTGCACAGCTCACCTGCACACAGTTTGGTTCAATCATCTCTGAAAATGGGAGACGATGATGAGATGAAGAGATAGGAGAGGGTGCAGATAAGTGTGTGTAAGTGCGTGCACAGGTGAGCTGTGAGCTGAATTTTAACACATGCCTTATCTCTTCAGGAAACAGCAGTTGTTGCCATGTATATACAAAGCTGATTAGTATTCTAATTAGTATTCCTAGAGCATAACTAGTAGATAACGGTCCACAGTCTGTAGATTACAGTTTCTCATTTTATGCCCCTCTCCCTACCAGAAATTAGCATGAGATACAGATAGTACTGCTAATAGGAACATGAACACGCAAGCTGTGTGTGGGTGTAAGATAGGACATAATCAGACCAGGGACAAGCCAAAGGACACGCTCGCTTTTGGACCCTACTGAAAGAAATTTAGACTACAAATGAGATGAAATTGCTCCATTTTCTGAGAGGAATACATACTCTTTTGTCTTTTTTTGTGTGAAGCTCAAATTGGGATTCATTCTAAGAGAAAGTGATGACCTTACATTATTCTACTGCTTTCAATTCCCATAATGAATGCAAACGATACAGAGGCAGTTCCAACAAATGAATTATAATGATTATTTAAGACCAAGAAATGGAAGGCTAGAAAATATGTCATATTCATCATCGGTATAAACTTCACTTGGTAATGAGAACAGTGTGAAAATATAAACAAGTTGAAAAAAAAAATGCACTGTTTGCTTTATAGTAGTGCTGTAAATAGGCATTTGATAAGACTCTTTTCCACTAGAAAAATCATTGCATATTTTTGAATTACTGCATATCCCACTGTGTAATCCCCTATACTAAGAAAACAATAAAAAATACTGTTGATATCACTTTATAGTACAGGTGCACAAATAAGCATATATTTAGAAGTGAGTTTTTCTTTTTTTAATAAGTTTGCAAAAAATTCTATAATTCCATGTTTTTGAGGTCATTATGGGGTACTGAGTGTAGATTCATGAGGAAAAAAAATTATTTGATTGATTTTAGCATAAGGCTGCAACAT
>JAQLOM010000002.1:14141056-14151654 GCA_030068315.1 Chrysichthys thysi
TACAGAAGGCTGTTTTTGTTAAAAGCAGAATGATTAGTTTATTGTTGGCCTGGAATAGCCTTCTGTTAATCATTTTTAATATTTAGCCTTAGTAGGCTTGTTGTAATCTGCAAAAGAGAAATTTTAACCTGCCTCCAAATTGATTACACTTTCATGGAAATCCAATTTAAGAAATGTCAGTATCGGTATCGGCAATACACAAATAAAAATACTCGTTCTCGTATCGGTTTGTAAAAAAGGGTATCGGTGCATCCCTAGTACTAACTAATCCTTTAGTGGTGAGGAATATATCATTTGTAACTGGATACTGGATCATTTATAACGATGATTATAACAGAAGTTATCCCCAATTTGACAAAAAAAAAAAAGTGTTCATAAAGGTCATGCAGTTGTGATTCATGTGGATATTCCTGATTACAACATGCATTTCATGTTATTGCTTTTGACTGACCTCACTGACTTTATGAAATATGAAATACAATGCTGACAAAATATTGAATTGATTAGAAGAAAAGGTTACTAAAATTGAATGAATGAATGAATGAATGACATAGGACATGCAGAGTAGCTATAATCCCCGTATTAATGAGCATGGTCTTTCTTTTTTCCTCAACCTTCACATCTGACTAAAAGTAAAAGTAAAACCAGCCTCTCCCACAACTCTCCTGACCTCTCTAGTTCTCCTCAGCCCATTATTAACCTTCAACTAAATAATTTACATAATGCACGTGGCTGGATAAACTGTAACAGACGTTCTGCTGCAGAAGCTGCCCTGGTACCAGTATAGAAAACTAAAGTCAACAAACTACCACCAGACTTTTTACCCCTATAGATTTCTTGCATTGTTACAGTATTTTCTAAAATGAGGGTGACTGAGATTCGGTTACTGTAAATCGTGTCTCGCATTGGCTACTAAAATCCCAATTGTCTTAACCGAAGAAAAATGAAAGCTAGCAGTAAATTTCTATCTAGCTCTTTGAAATAGCAGGATAACAAGGGAGGAGCATTCTGATGGGGCATATTCATAGTTCCTGGCATTCTTAACAAGGGTTAAAGAAAATCATGGGTCCTTTCTGGTAGTTCAATAGGCATTAAAACATTCAATAATTTATGATTGAACATATACCGAACAAAGTTCATGGGTATGTTAAGCATGACAAACATTTTCTAGAGGCTCAGACAAAGAAAATGAGAGAACTGTGATGTTATCAGGATTCAGCTGAAATAGCTGACATCTGTATGCTGTGTTATATTTTCCAGTATAGCCCGAGGGAAACACTGCACTCCACATCACACTGGTAGATCTTATCCTATCTACAGGTATGTCATTGATGTATATCCTACACAGCATAAAATGCATTTATATGACACTTGCAATATCCTTACTGCTGTTCACGGTCTTATCTGGGATTGCCTGGGATGTATCAGAGCATTAGATTTGGGGGAAAAAGCATATTGGTCCACTGCAGACCTTCCAATAAAGCTCAAAAGAATGAGCACACCAGCATGCTCGATCTCTCTGATCCGTACAGCAGACCGAGGGAGTTGTGGGGTTGACCATGTATGGGCTGGTTTGGAAAAGGTTCTTTAGTTATGGCTGTATGAGCTTTAGCTCTCTCTTTCTCTTGCTCGTTAAATCCCACGTCGCATTTTATGTTCATGAAACAGCGATATGTGTAATTGGAAGAATTTATGACTTGCACGTTATATAAGAGCACACCTCCAGATTATTCTTCATAAAGATCAGAGTTTCTTTATTTTCTTTTCAAGTAAAACTTCCCTCTACTTAGCTCATCTTCTCCCTTTTTCTCGAAATTGCTGAAGGATAAGTCTGTTTTTTTTTTCTTTGTCCAGGGTGATTCTACAGCCGAAAATAGGTCAGGAAAAAAAAAGGGGGGTGGGGGGGGGGACTGGGCAATATCTGGACTATAGCTCTGCCCAGACACAATCCTGTTCCTGTTCTCTCTACCACCTGTGATTTTATTTCCTCTCCCAGCCATTTCATTTTCCAAAGCAAGACCAGAATGCCAACAGCACACCCTACACCCGTACACTCAGATACTGTAGCGGTTAAAACAGTATTTGAACCTGTGCAACTTGGATAAAGACAAGCAGGGTGTCTTCCTCTTTCTTAATCACACTTATCTCAGCCATGCCATTTTAAGAATTTAACAAGTGTTCAGATTTGGGCTATATTTGGAAAGGCATGAGTCCGCTGGGAGTAAAAATATTTGTTAACTTAAGCCAGGTTTCGGTCCAATTTTGCTGTTGCGGATAAGAATCCGCATATCTTAAAATAATCCTTCATGAGTCTTGGAATTCATAATGTGATCACCAGCAGTCGATTTTCTAGTTCCTGTGCCCACAGACAGCCAAAGACAAAATCTTTTCAAATTCAGATCTCACAGTGTGACCACTGCTACAACCCTCATCTAAAAGCCAAAAGGTTGTATAGCACAAGATGATACAAAACTCACAGGACAGCTACAGATATGGCAGTAATAATAATGAAATGCAAATAAAATAGACAGAAAAATATCCCCAAACTGTTATTTGTGAGAACCAGGGTTGTTGTGAATGATGACATGAGCAGAATGTAGTCATTTTCTTTAATCACAGGTCTATTGTTAGGATCTATAATCCGACATAAAGGATTATCATATATTATAGTACAGTCTTACACAATTCAGTCAAAGCATGTCATACAGTGTGACAAGTAATAATCTTAAAAGACCATTGAATTCTTTCTAAGCTTTATTTGCTATTGCTTAACATTGGTCCACAGGTTATATTCTACACTGCCAGAATTCCACTAGTACATAATTCGACTGTCACATCAGTTCTTTAGCTTGAGTATTGTTTTTTACATTACGTCCAACAAATACTCAAGCAGGACTTGTGCATGTCATTCAGCGTGAGTCTGCCAGCTGACTTAAATCAGCCTGCTGAATGGATTCCGATGCCTTCCATGAACAGCCATCCCCAATGCATAGCACCTCTCATACATATATGAGCTTCAGTCCAGACTCATGAAGAAAAAAAACCCAACACAGAAGGTGGTTATGGGTAAAAATGAGGAAGACATAGACAAGGAAGGCTAGGAAGACTCCTGCTCTTCCTAACCTCAGGGTTTTTTAAGCCTTGGCTCATAGTCTAGTACACATGCATGTATATGTAGCTATTCTTTGGTGGTTCGCTGCAGCGTGAGGCGTGATATCTTTCATTTTTGACCTTTTGAACTTATTACTGGAGAAAAGAAATGGAGTCAAGAATAGGAATTGCAGGCAACCCCTGTCCCACACACATACACATTCTCTCTTTCTGTCTCTCCACACCTCCCAGGCTGCGGCAATTTAGGGAAGATTGATCATCCAATTAGTGTTTGGCCAGAAGGAGCAGACAGCACGTGATTCTCCTACTGTACTAAAAGACTGCGAATGTTTCCATCTGATCAGTCATCAGCTCTTAATTATCTCCTACTCCATCTGCATCTCATCACTGAGCAGAGGAGCGAGAGAGGGCTAAAATCACACACACTGTCATTGCAGACTGGGGAGTGTGACTCCTGGTGTAATATGTGTATGATAAACCTAAGAGACTATCAGTAGTAAACTTAATTAGGACATAAACACAAACTCAGTGCCACTCAAGAGAGAAATAACTATATCAATAAAATATAAGTTCCGATTTAAGAGACATGCTGATGTGCAGTGTTGGGTGTTCATAGGTCATTAAAGTGCCTAAAAAAATCAGATAGAATGGAAAATCATAACGAATGAATAATTGACTCGCGTGTAATACTTGAGGTAGAATTGAGGCGGAAAAGCCGCGGCTGTGCTGTGGTCTTTCATTTATTTAGTAATAGCTTTAGTCTGGTCTAGGTCATGGTGGATTTGGAGCCTATCCACATAACACTGAGTGCAAAACAGAAATACAACCTGGATGTCAATTTTGCACACTCATTCACATTAGATGCAATTTAGAATCATCAATCTACATGATGTGTTTTTGGTAGGTGGGAGGAAACCGAAGAGCAGGGAGGAAACCGATATGGACATGGGAGGACATGCAGAGAAACTGCACTCAGACAGTAACCAGAGCTTAAGATTGAACCCAGAGACCCAGGAGCTGTGAAGTGGCAATGCTTTGATGTGATATATTTAAATATCTAAAAGTCATATGACAGACTATATCTTATTGGTTTATTGTCCAACTGGGATTCATTACACTTAATTGAAATATCTAACCTCAGACATTGAAACTTGACACGCGACAGGTTTTCTTGCATTTACCAGGGTACCGTTAATTGATTATCTTGTTTAGTATTGTATTTTTTTGAAGCACATCAGTAAGCTAGGACTTTCCAACAATTCAGCACCAATTTACAAACAGACAAACGGACAGTTTAACATCAGGTCTAAAGGTCAACTCCAGCTAAAATATCTGTATGAAGAAAGTAAACTGCAAACAAATGTGTTCACTTTAACAAATTTGTAGGTAGAGAGATATAATCATGAATTAAATAAATAAATAAATAAATAAATACCCATTGCATAACAGCGTTTAGAAAATAGTCAGCATATTAGCGTCTGGGTAAGTGGGCACACTCAGCAGGCAGAATTGAGTCCACTGTGAGCTCTAGGACACTTTTGCCTTTCACCTCCATCTTTCTTTGGGAGCAATTAAAAGCAGCAATTGAAAGGGCAGCCCCTACAGGAGCCTTTGCTGGTACCAAGTGACTTCAAAGACTGACCTCTTGAAAGGCCGGAACAGCCAAAAGAGCTCTTTTACAGCCGCATGGAGGGCTAACCATGTTTGTCTGAAAGGACACACTGGTACTCAGGAAATAAACCCAGGATTAAAAACAATCCATTCAGAAATGTTTAAGAGCATCAAGGTAAAGAGTTGAACACAAACCCAAGAGGGCTGAACTTCAAGAGCGGATCTATGGAAATAGTGAGTGCAAAAAGTTTTCTTTTCTTTCTTTTTTTTTTTTTATATCTCTTATCTGCACTTGGCTGCATTCTGGTTCTCTGGCCTCGACTGTGGTCTTGGCCCTATGCCATAAATTTGAACCTTTGTGTGCGACTGGCCTATGTTCTGTGGTCTGGAACATTAAATCCTATCCAATCCTTCACTTTTATGGAGCCAAGAGAAAGAGTGAACACACCTGTTTAACTAAGCGCAATTGGAGTGCATCAGAGGTATTTAGGACAGAGATTAGAGGACGGGCTGTAGACTAAAGAAATATTAGCTGTTTTATTAGAAGACCTACATGGTGCCATTTTGTTTTTAACAAAGGGAGATTAAGGAGAGAAAAGAGTGCAGCATTCAGTCATTAGTAAAAAAAAAGGCTGCAGGCAAACTCAGTAAATCTTCTCATAGCCTTTGAGAGCTACTTTAATTCGAAATGCACATGATAAAACCAGATTTATTTGTTTATATGGTTCAGTACAGAGTTACGGGGATATGCAGTACAGTATTCGCTATATACTAAATCCATTCACGAGGCGGCTAAAAGATAAAACTATAAACACGTTGACTTCCAAGTTTAAGTCCTTGTTGGTCTGTTATTTTTGAGGATATTAAAAATAAAATGCAACTGTTTCTCATCTTCTCCTGTTGCTTTATTTATTAATCCTCGGCTAAATTGTTTCGCTGTTTTTGACAGTTGAACTCATTCTCGTGTCTTGTGATTAGGGTAATTCCACCTTTCTGCACTCTCCTTGTCCCAGAAACCTTGGCATCTCCACAGACTAATCCATTTGTCTTAAAGTAATGAAATATCCCAGGGAAGAAGGTGGGGTGCAAGCATGGCATAGCAGGATGCCTAATTTCAGGAGCTATTAAGTAGCAGACGCCTTGCTAGCTAGTACTTTTATCACTGTGCTCATTAATCTCCAAGCCTTTCTGCTCTGCAGCACATCTGCGACTGAGGTAATCACTATAAATCACCTTGACATCTGGTGAGGCCCATCCATGGGACAGAGGAAGAAGAGCACGATAGAAAAAGAAAAAAAAAACATGTAAAAAGAGCAGCAATATAATCAGCTTCCAAATTTCTGGCATCCGTGGTAAAGATGGCTTGGAAAAGGGAATAAAAAAATGTCACTCATAAATTAGCTCATACTTACACAGAAAATATGAGTGAAAATGAAACTGAATATGGCCAAAATGAAATGGAAGCATGTTCCCATTTATATTATTCATTACTTGTTGTTGGCCTTTTTTGTAAGTTCATATAAGTGTTTACGAACGCTTATCCATGACTTCCTGATTTGCCTAGCATAAAAATGAGCTGACTCTGAGGGCAAGTTCATTTTGTTATTCATCAATATGGGGAAGATTAGACACTTCACAAATGAAGTACGACAATGACCTCCATAAATCAGACAACAGCTACACTAATATACATGAAAATTCCAGTATCCACTCTCAGGACATTAATTAAGACATTTAAACAGGCTGAGAGATAATGAACTTTCCTGGAAGAGGACACAACTGCGCCCCCCCCAAGAAAAAAAAAACAAACAAAAAAACCCCCAAAGAGGTATTGCCTCCATGCCAGCAAATTATTTAGAAGACATGCCAGAAGAAATCTTTTTTTTTTTTTTTTTTTTTTTTATCAAACAACCTCAAACGTAAGCACCTGGAATTCGCTAGATCCTGTTTGAACTTCGACTGGATCCAGGCTTCGTGGTTATGATACAAAAATAGAGATTTTTTTTGGCAAAAAGCACTCAAGATAGGTTTGGTGCAAAAACTTGGATGGTTGTATAGAAAATAACCTAGATTTGGTGGAAGTTATGTACTGTTTATGGCTGTTTTTCCTCCAAAGCCTCTGGCCAACTTGTTAGGATAACCGGAATCATGGACTCCATGAAATATAAAGTGATTTTTTTTTAATTAAAGTCTTGTTGCCAAGAAGCTGCAGGTGGGTCATGGTTGGTTCTTCCAGAGGGAAGATGACCACAAAATCAAGCTTTTGTCATGGCCATCCCAGTCCCCTGACCTGAACCCCAGTGAATACCTGCTGTGTGAACAGAGTAGGGGAGTCCCCAAGAGAGGACATAGAACCCTCAAGGATCATGGGAGATTTTGTATTAAGACGTGTCAATTTTGTTTGCTTATAGTTTTTTAAAGATATTTCTCCAGTTTTTACATATTTTTTAACCAATCTTTATCCAGGCGTGCCAATAATTCTGGAGCTGGCAGTATGGCCATATAGAAGAAACGTCTTACGTTTCTCCACTGTGACGACAGCTCTAAACAAATCGCTTGTGTTGATTTTATGCCCAAAATGTGTCTAGATTTGACTGAGATGTGTGAGTAAATCAAATTTATGTTTACTGATAAGCATTTTCTCTGGCACTGATGGCCTCTGGTCCAAAAGAAAATCTTTGTTAAGTTGCAAAGCCTTTATGAGTCTGTGGTAAAATATGACTTTTATTCATCTTTAGTTGAAAACTGCAACTATTGCATATCACACAGGCTATCTGAGATGACATAAATGGGCCCATGTGCAATAGCACAGTCTATATACTTTCCAGCCCAGCAATTTTAATGATGTTTTCTATATCACAGCTTATGTGATTCACCAATAACCCAAAAATGCACTATGGCTATTATCCCTCTGATGTAGCTATGAAATGACATTTTGGCCTTGGGGAAGGCCTGTGTGGTGCTGAGTGAATGTAAGCAGTAAACAAGCTAGCTCAGGTCCTTTGCTAATTAGCTGGTACCCATCAAGGGAAGCTGTGATATCTCGGCACATGCTATTCACAGTAATTACATTAATGCTTAATGCACACACATAATATTGGTGGATTGCTTCCCCCTCTCCTCTTTGTATTATCACAGGAGGTGACAGAATTCTGTAGTGAAGGAACAGAGCAGAAAATGATTAATGCATGAGGTGCCAGTGGTCACAAGCCGTTTACTACACAAGCACTGGGTCTTCTGACAGTCCATTCATATATATATATATGTGTGTGTGTGTGTGTGTGTGTGAGAGAGAGAGATAGAGAGCGAGAGAGAGAGAGAGGCTATGGCAGGCCAATGTGCTTCTACACTGAACACTGCACCCATTAGAAATGCAGCAGTCCAACAAGTTCAGCTGCCATGAGCTGAGATGGTCTGCTTTTGTTCTGCTTGCAAGAAATGTGACATGTCATCTTTCAAGAGGAGGCGAACGGGCCAGTGAGGTCACAGTTTTCCAGTAAGTTTTTTTTGGGCTGGTAGGGAGACACTCAAATATATCTCTGAATAACACAGAGAAAAACCAGTCTTTTGAGCGACATGAATTCTTCTGTGAATATGATTTTTTTTTAGACATTGTACCATTTCTAAACACAGAAGCCTCATGTTTAAAGCAATACCCCTACCAAGTTGATAAATGAGCCCTATTTCATGCTACATGCCCATATGAATGCACTACTGCTAAAGGCAGGGTATGTATGTGGGTGTCCTTGTTATTGAGATATTTCGCTAACATCTGTTCTACAGGTCTTGGTATGTCAGTGCAGAAAGGCCAGCAGTGACAGACTGTGTGGTCCAAAGACAAAATCCCATCTCAAACACTGGATACTCCCATGAGTCAGTGGCACTGCCAACAGTGGCATTGCATCATTTGTAATAATAACCCTAACAAGCTTAAATAAGGGCAATTCTAGCATTCTTTTAGGCGTTGGATGGGGCATATTCATTTTCAGACATATTGATTTTCTCCTAATTAGTTCTAAAGTGTATAAAGTGCGTAAATAGTGTATAAAGTGCATAAATTGAGCAGATTTCAAATGATGAAAGCTGGAATGTGATGGCAAATTATTCAGTTTATGCAAGTTGAGAGTTGGAGCCATAAAGATTTTTTTCTCACTATTCTGTGAGTCTTGATCAATAAGGTCAAAACTGATACAGTGATTAACATTGTTAAATATAGCTTTGTGCATTTATTTGTTGTTAAACTTCTCACATAGGTTGCAGTAAATATAGGCATAGATACAAAGCATATGGCATAGCTGTTGCTTTGCGTTACTAAGAGAAGGTCTATTATTAGTCAGTGACTTTTGCACAAAGCTAGTCCATATGGATGAGTGCTAACCTACATGAAGTCCTGTTTGGAGATTGACGAAAAAAAACAAAAAATCAACATATTGCAAACTCAGTATATATGTGGAAAAGGTCCTCTTCCCTGCTGAGACCAAAATTGAACTTTTTTTGTGTTTGCACAAAGTGTCACATTTGGTGGAAACCCAACACTGCGCAATACTCTGCGAATGACATCACAACAGCAAAGCACGATGGTGGTAGCATCATGCTGACTGGTTTTCTGACTAATGCTCTCCTTACACAGTCATAGTTGTAGTAAGTTGAATTGTAAGACAACTATGCAAAACTGCAATTTGCGTACATAGTCATTTTTTTTTTTTTACTTTGACCCGAAAATGGCCTCAAAATATCCTTTCACCATTAACTTTTAGCAGTAATAGGCTTACAATCTACCAAAAAAAAATAAATAAATAAAAAGTCATGTTGCCACTTAGGAGATCTGTTCCTGTCTCTTTATAGTGTTTGCATTACACACAGATCTAATATGATGTACAGTAAATACCACACACCAACTTATCAGGTTTGGTATTGATCAAGTCAAATAATACAACATCTCATTAATAAATAAGCTGCAGGTCCTAAATGTCCTAAATTATTCAAAATCACTCATACTGCTTATTATTTAACCTTCTGGATTACCCTCTCCTGCATGACCCTTTAAGTCCAGACATTTCTGCTGCTTAATCCTGGTCAGGGTTGCAGGGGGAAGCTGGCGTCAATCCCAGCTGACATCGGGCAAGAGGCAGGATCGCCAATCCACCACATGGTGACACACAGAGACAGACAACCATTCACACCTACAGCCAATTAGCCTAATCCCCTCTGTGCATGTCTTTGGACTGTGGGAAGAAACCGGAGTACCCGGAGGAAACCCACGCGAACACGGGGAGAACATGCAAACTCCACACAGAAAGGCACCCGTGCTGAATCTGGGGCTCGAACCCAGGACCTTCTCGCTGTGAGGCGACAGTGCTAACCACTCAGCCACCGTGCCACCCTTCCAGAAATTTGATAAAATAATTATTATATGATTAAAACCTACCACAGTTAAAGTTTAGAAAAAGGCTGGGAAATGTTTTTCTCATGTTCAGTTTCAGAGTCTGTGCCTAATGTAGCCTCAGAGTTAACAGTAAATCGAGATCATGATTCTGATATACAATAAACACTAAATGAAGCTCTTAACCTGTATCTGCATAATTTTATACATTGCTAAGTGTCCCACAATGTGGACGATGGGTACTGCACATACATTGATCTCTATACATGTTTATTTATTTATTTATTTATTTATTTATTTATTTATTTATTTATTTGCATTTCTGTCCTATTTTCAGTGCATTAACTGCATAATCATTCTTTTATTTTTGAAATATGGTCTGTGATCAGAATATGGAGCTTTAGGGGGGAAAAAATCTGCTTCTACATTTTACCAGCCTTCTAAAAGATCATATTCATGTTCCTCCATGTTAATTTACAGTGAGTATCTTTAC
>JAQLOM010000002.1:14304793-14318669 GCA_030068315.1 Chrysichthys thysi
TGTGTGTGTGTGTGTGTGTGTGTGTGTGTGTGTGTGTGTGTGTGTGTGTGTGTGTGTGTGTGTGTGATACCCAGCACCTGCATGTCAATAAAGCCATATGATCCAACCGCAACAATGTCTGTAATAAAGCTATTAGTATTGTGCAGTTTTGTTAGCTTGGTTAGCAACCCAAAAATTGTTCAAATTTGCTGTAACTAAACACTGTGTTGACTCCCACATAGATAGTGCACGGAGTGTTACACATGCAGTTCTGCTTTTGTTCCAGTATGTTTAAAATACTATGACTTGTTGCATCTATCCTTTATCCGTTCAGCTTATCTGTAAAGGAGTGACTTAATAACCTGGAGGGCCCAAAGGAAACCCAAGCATGGGGAGAACATGCAGAGTCAAGAAAGGCCTCCATTCAGCCAGCAGGTTTGAACCCAAAAACGTATTGCTGTGTGAGGAAATAAATACCAAAATGAAACAGATGAAGACGTTGTTTAGGACCAGGTCAAATACTATTCCATATAACTATACTGCTATACTACTATTCCAGATATATTATTCCAGATAATTAAGGCCATAATCACATACACAGTAGCATCAGTCTCAGACACAGGCGTGTGTATAGAGGGGGCCTGGGGTGCCACTGGTCCCCACTGTAATTTGATTGGCTACGATGGAGGCCCTCCTGCTGAAGCTAGTAGCTGATTTATTAGGTTTACTTAATTAGGTTGTCAGTTGTATAACTGATGCTACATGTACACTTGGTGGTGGGGGTTTATATGACCCTTAAATTGATTTTGGTTATAGCCAATGAAAAAATTTCCACTTTATAAAGCCTTCGTCTGATTGGCAAAGCATAACATGGCTGCTGCATTCATTGTCATAAAGGTGAACTTTGTTGTACTTTTCCCACTGCACAGCAAGCCAGATTTTTATAGATGATCTTAACTTTGTATTGAAAAAATGATGTTAATTGTGTATTGTGGTATAGGAGAGTTCAAAAGGTGTCCAAATCCGAATTGTGTAAAAACAAATTGTTGTCATTTTAAAAATGGGAAGAATTCAAACAGAAATACATCCCTTTACCTCAGCTATTATTTTTAGACAATAAGAATAATCTGGCAACAATGCTCTTGATGTAAATAATGTTCTAAAAACTGAAGTTAGATGTTTTATGTTTATATCCAAAACTATGTTTTATTCAATATGGGCCATAATTAGAGTTGGCAAATTGGCCAATTATTTTTAAAATATATATTTATATATACAGTTTGTTTAAATTTTCAGTTCATGTCTGAGGTTGCTGGATTTTTCTTGAGCAGAGGTGTCTTTGAGGGGTTTTTCCTTGGTGCCTCCACTGCCTTTAAACACAAGCGCACAAAATCGGGATTGATGACGTGCAGAATATTTTTTTCCTTGATGTCAACTAATATTATACAACCTAGAAGCAAATATACAGTGAGGAAAATTTGCAAACAAAAATCTTTTTGTTATTTCCAGATATACTGCCAATATATTGAAGCTACTTAAATAGTCCTAAATGCGACTATGAAGATTATTTATATTATTTGACTGCCAGCCTTAAAAATAACACTTGATACTGTACATCAGTGCAAATACATGGGTGAAAACATGAAATACTAAATTTAAGTCATGGAATCATAATGTAAGAACACATAAGCACTTTTTTGTGCTTTTCGTCTACTGAGCGAACTAAGGACAAGATATTTGTAAAGGAATATGATGTGAAAGCCATGTATGTAAGCTTGAAAGCCATTTCTAAATATTCTTAGCAGGCATTGTCTAGACAATGCTTCTGATTCTCCAGCCTGTTGTATAGTGAGTGGGCTACTATGGTAAGTGGAGAGATGGTGTTTGTCTTGCTACTCCATCAGTGAACTTGTTTAATCTCATTGTGAAACTCCAGTCTGAACAGGCTGTAAGAAAGACTAGTTTTGAATTTGCCTTTCTAGTATGCCCTTCTAGTATGCCCTTCACATCACCATCCATCCTTTATAAAAGTGGCACAGATGTACAGAAGTACTTGTTTTCATCAAATACATAGCAAGGCCAAGAATTAATACATTCGCTTTTGCTAATTTTGTCATGATCAAGTATTGTACTGGGAAATGTTACCAACATACAGTTCAATTACATTTCGGTAGAAGTGTGCATTTTATGTATATAGGGATGGAAGCTGGAGCCAATCCCAGCTGACTTCAGGAGAGAGGTAGGGTACTCCTTGGACAGGTCACCAAACTATTGCATGATTAACACAGAGACAAACAGCCATTCACACTCAATGGCAATTTAGAGTAGCCAGTTGATCTTATCTGCATATCTTTGGTCTGTGGGAGGAAACAGGAACACCCAGAGGAAACCCATGCAGGCACAGGGAGAACATGCAAACTCTGCACAGAACGGTGGAGTCAGCCAAGAGTTTCGAACTTAGAGCCTTCTTGCTGTGAGGTGACAGTGCCAACCACTGCACCACCATGGTCATGGGGAAAAGGAAGTCCTTTCTTAAAATGAACAAATAATAAAAAAAAGCAGACTTTAATATGTAGTCATTTTTTTCCAGAAACCAACATTCAGAAATTAAGTGGGAAAATAATAGGAACACAGATATACATATAGAACAATGTTTAGCAATAAGAACTTGAAGGAAACTTTTACTGTAAGAGTTGATCAGTCTATCACATCATTTTGGAGAAATTTGTGGCTTACTCTTCTTTACAACATTGCTTCAGTTCATTGATGATTGAAGGCATTTGTTTATGCACGTCTCTCTGAAAATCCCACCACCACATCTCAATGGGGTTGAAGTCTGGACTTTGACTTGGCCATTCCAGCACCATGATTTATTTTATTATTCTTTAGCTATTCAGAAGCTGATTTGCTGGTGTGCTTGAGACTATTGTCCTGTTGCATTACTCAGTTTCAGCAAGAATATTGTGGTATGGAGTTCATCACGGTCACTATGAATACAAATTTCTCAGATACTGTAGCTGCCAAATAATCCCAAATAATCACCTCCACTGTCATGGATTTCATCAAATGTGGTACTGAGTAATCATCAAACATTTCCTCTTTGGTCTCATCAGGCCAAAGGATACTGTTCTAGAACATTTACGGTTTGTTCAGATGCAATTTTGCAAACCTAATTTGTGCTGCTGTATTCCTTTTGCAGAGAAGAGGCTTTTTCCTGGCCACCCATCCACGTCAACCATACTTGTTCGGTCTTTTTCTGTTGTGCTGTCATGAACATAAACATTTCATTTGATTACAAAGGTCTGAAGATCACACAATGTAACTCTTCAGTTATTCTTTACATTTCTGAGCATTAAATGGTTTGATCTTGGACTTAATTTTCTGGAGTGCCTACTCCCAGGGAGATTGGCAACTATCTTGAAGGGGCTCCACTTGCAGAATACAAATTGTTTGGAGATGGACTTATAACCATTCCTAGACTGATGAGCAGCAACAATTGCTTACTTGAAGTCATGGCTGATGTCCTTTCTGCTTGTCATGAGGTAGACACACACCTGAGTGCTCCAGAACACCAAACTTCCCAAAGTTCTGCTTTTATAAGAGTTATCACACTTCTTGATTATGAAATAATCTTGTGCATTTCATGAGTAACACCTGGCTGTTAATTACCCTCTTAATGATTGTGGAAGTGGGAAGGGTGTACTTGATTTTTCTCACCTAGTTTGTGAATGTTGGTTTACTTTTTGGGGGAAAAAATTACTACATGTTGAAATCTGTTTAGGCTTTTTCTTTTTGCCTCATGGCTATCCAGGCCTGTCTGGAAAGCAAAACTCTGGCTTAGAAAGATAGACAGCATCCAAGAAACTGGCCAGGATTTTATTTCTGGATATTCCCCAGACTCAGGGGCTAAAATACTTCATGACAGAGTTTATTGTCATTAAAGAGGAGCTATTTAGCACTGCTAGATGAATGGGAATGAGACAGAATGGTGTGCTTTTGTTTCTTTTGTTCCTTTCAAGTGTCGACCATGGGCTTGTAGTCTCATACTATTTCCATTTTTCCTTCCAAGACTTTTCCATAGATTTAAAGCACATTATAAGGGCCTGTTATGTCAATTAGCCTGTAGTCTCCATACATTTGGCTGTGTTTCAAGGTTGCACAGGAGGAATTTCACTGCTCAGGCAAAGGCTGGTGTTTAGCGCCGTGAAGTAATTCATGTCATCAGGTGTTTCTGACTGTTAGTACATGCACTTCAGAGCACTATAAACCCAGTTAGCAAGACTAAATTATACAAGAATTAACTATATATTTGAGTAGATATCCACCTTACCATGATTCTGAATTAATGCATTAAGACTGAACTAGGGATGTAGTGGAATATAAATTATTCTGATGAAACGGATAATGAGTGGTAAACAAATGGAAATATTTTGGTTTTGTTCCATACCGACAAGACCGACAGTCTTCCTCAGGACCAGAAACAAGTGAGTTGTCAGGTATGGAGATAAAATAATAAATTATATATTATTATTATAATTTATATAATTAAATATAAAGTATAATATAAATTAATATATATATTAAATAGAACGAATAACACAGAAATTTTAGAAAATAACAAGCACAGGTGCAAACAAAAATAATAACTGCACAAGAGAAATGAAAAAGAGTCCCTTGCACATCTCTCGAGTGATATGAGGTTGAGAAACTGTCAGAGCCAGGACTGTTTCTTCACACAACATGCTGTATGCTTGCATTTCTACCTCCAATCCAAGGCCAAAGTCAAAGAGGTCAAATTGAATTAAAAAAACTATATGTTTATGCTTCACACATTTTGGGTTTAAATCCAAATGCAGTTTCAGATATGAATATTCAGACATATAAACATATACTCATTCACATAGTGTTGTTTCATTACACCCCTGTATTGTACTCCTGTAATGAAATCAAGTGTGGACAAATATAGTAGTGCTAATAAGGTTGTAATGTGCTGCATTTGCACATTTAACTTTTCACACAGTGAACAGTCTGACCACAGCTATTTCAAACTGCATTATATATGAAAGAAGTTCATGTTTATGGAGAAAAGAAAACAGCATCCAGTTTTGATAGCTAGCCATTTCTCCTAGCTCTTTAAGTCATGGTGTTGCCTTGCAGTGATGTACTTATGCAGCCACATGCTATGAGGCTATAACAAACAGGAAGACCCTGCTGTTTTATGAGGTCTCACACACACACACACACAAACACACACACACACACACACACACACACACACACACACACACACACACACACACACACACACACTTGTAATAAAAGAGCATAATGTAATGAGATGTTGTACATTGACTTGGTTCAGATAGGCAGAGCAGTAATAGTGCATGTGATTCATAAAATTTAGCAAAGAGAAAAATGAGGGTTCCAGCTGTATCCTGCACTGAATGAATATGAGGTGAATCCCAAGCTGTTGGCAGAAGTTTCTGGGCTCAGTCTGCAGAGAGAAGAAAGCCAGGCCTTGATGTTAAACTGGGGTTGTTTGGCAGATCAGTGCCCGCAGTGACAGTGTGTTTGTGCTATTATAAATTATCCCCTCTGGTGGCAGCTGTAGTGAAGGAACATCCGTGTCACCCAGTACATCGCCCGAGGCCATTTACCTTTGTTTTTCACTAAAGATACCCAGTGATACACACTGTTATAGACTATAATTCAGGCATGTCATGAATGCACCTAACAAATATGGTAGGCATCTAAAATTTTCATATGAGATCGATTTAATCAAAGGCTTCAAACATTATAATCACATATATAGACATTTCTTTAAAAGTTTGCATTATTAAATTAAATATCATATAGGTGTGTACATGTCTTTGGATCTGATACTTTCTGAATTGTACTAGCTAACCAGGTTAAATAATAAAGAATATAATG
Source organism: Chrysichthys thysi (assembly GCA_030068315.1). NCBI lineage: Eukaryota > Metazoa > Chordata > Actinopteri > Siluriformes > Claroteidae > Chrysichthys > Chrysichthys thysi. The sequence continues at coordinate 14,310,704 of JAQLOM010000002.1, forward strand.
GAAAAGTGTAAAAGAAATATTACAGGTATGTATGATAATACATATTAAAAGCATAGAAAACTTGCTATAAGATACCACTGATTACACAGGCACAAAGATATTAAAAAATTTATGCATGCTAATATTTAATATAAATGGTTTTTTTATGTATTCATATAAGGAAACACCCTTGCGTAAGTGAATATTACTTTGTGCAAATAAATTCAAGAAATGAGAAAAACTATGCATAGAAAACCAATAGTATTGATATAGGACCATACTCTCTCACTCGCGCTCACTCATTTTCTATACCACTTATCCATTGCAAATCACAGAAAAACTGTAGCCTATCCCAGCTGATTCTGGGCACATACCCTGGACAGCTCATCAATCCATCCCAGAGCCATAGGACAATACTAAGGGCAATAAATATAAAGCTATTAGGTATGCATCATAGTGTCATGTCTGCATACAGTGATAAAGCATGCAGTTGACTGCAGTTATATTATATGCTTTAGTGCATTCATTACTAAGGAGCACATTCTATTCAGTAAATGTGCTTAAAAGGTCCGATTTATGGCAGCCCACCATTTTCAGACTGATGCAGATTATTACATTCCTGAAGTGGCAAAGCATTTCGGATTATTTTGATTTCTTAACCTCTGAGCCTGACCCACGTATGTCCTTCCACATCAACAATCAGTCCAGTCCCTGTGTGCTCTGTCTATCCTGTTACCTCTATCTCCCTCTTTCTGCCCCCATTCCTCTTTCTTGATGAAGAAGAAAGGGAGGTTGTGGCTGGGCCATGGTGCCACAGCCTGGCTAATTAGAACCAGGGTCCGTTAAAACGGGAACTTTAGTAAAACATGCCGTAAAATCCTGAAGGGTAACCATAAACCACCCGATTTCTTTCATTCTTTCAGAGGGGACTCAGAGTGAAACCTGGGTGTAAACTTTTACGAGCACCCCTGGGGTCACCCGTAAACCCGTTAATAGAGATGAGATACGAGGGGCTTTCCACGGCCTCCCATTTTGTTCTTCACCCTCCCCCCTTACATTTTGTTGTTCTTTTTTTTTTTTTTTTTTTACAATATTAGTAAGGTTCGTGGTCTATGTAGGTGTGCATTATACAGAGTTTCCATTCAGAATATAAACAAATCTGATATCAACAAGTCAAGTGAATATGTGTTGTTTGTGAGAATTTAAGACTAATACATGTCCACTTGCAGTTTGAAACAGCCATCGTGTGAGTCTAATGTCTAATGCTAGGTCCTGGAATTCAAAGGTAAGGTTAATCTTGTTTTAATGGCAGCCATAGGGGAATGTGACTTTAAGCTCCCAGAAGCATTCCATGCTGGGCCCATTAGGCATTAACAAGCTCATGTTTTACTGAAGTACTTAAGCCTTCGTATTAGATTATCCATATTTTTGTTAAATTCAAAATTTATAAAACAGTATCCCGAAAACCTGCCCCATGCCTTTACATTAGCATGTCAGTTTTTATAAAATTTTGTCCATGATCACTTTTCTCTGTTACTGTAAATTAAGTTGAAAGATAGACATCAGATATTAATCTGTGTATGTATATAAAATATGCAGTCTATAAAACTATGAAATTCTCCAATAAGGAGTGTTAAGTATGAATTTGATAAAATGCTTCATTTTTTTTATTCCATAGTTATATTGCTGACATAATTACCAAACTCTAGGAACTTTTTTGCTTCAACTATTATATATATATATATATATATATATATATATATATAGAGAGAGAGAGAGAGAGAGAGAGGGAGTCGAAATGAATAATGAATTAAGTTCAATGGCAGACTAAAATCTAGGGCTTGCTCCCCCCCCCTTTTTTTTAATCAACACAAAAGTATAAACATGCCGATACATACATACTTTTTTGGCCTGAGGGGGGATTAATACCCTGATCTGACTTGCTACAAATCTATTACCACAGGAATGATTATTGTGCTGAAAAACCTGACAAAACTATTTGTTAATTTTACAAATGATAATGATTTTCTGCCTGTCACAAAGCTCCCTTGGGCAAAAGAAAACATGCAGTGCACTTAAATGACACTTCCCTGGGTTTACATGTCTCCGTTAGCACAGTCGAGAGGGCAGTGGGCTGCATATTTCAGGCAGCTTCGAACTATCTCAAATTTCCTTGAATCCTGAGCTGTGCTAGCCCTCAGACCACCTCCGATTAATCTTCCCCTTCATAGCACTCTTATAATTCGCCATTACTAAAGCCATTAAAGCTGGTTATGGGGCTGCTCAAGGCTCCCAGTTGGCCCTTTGCACCTCGGACGAGTCTCCAGTGAAGCAGGTCCTTAAAGCAGGGTGAAGGGATCAGCCAAAGGAAAACAAGGATGATGAATGGGAGAAAATGAGGGCCCTTTTGCTTTCTTTCATCTGGCCTGATTCTGGTCTTCGGTGAGCCATTAACCCAAAGGACAACTGTCCACCGGCTCAGTGAGGAATGAGCTCCCCACGCACACTTCAGGCAAATGTTTATGCCTCAGAAAGGAAAGTGGAACAGGGGGACATTCGAGAGGTGGAGGTATTGGAGGGGGTTGCCTTAACTGTTTGGAGCTGGGGGTTCAAACTGATTTTATTAGTAATGGCCATACCACAGCAGAATAATGACTTTGTTGACCTAATGCACAACTTCAAATCTTTAGCTCACTGAATTCCTTTAAGTGCCAGTGAATTAACAGCCAGCGTCCCAAGCATGAACACGCTGAATGTATTTAGCCAATGAACTGCTCCCTAGCCAGTTCGTTTTAAGCATCTATCAGCGCTGGCTTTTTCTCACTGTCTGATCCAGGGTGCATGGGAAATCCATAGGTCAGCAGTTGGACTTTTCCACCTCCAGTGATTTGCTGATAGAAATTTTAAAAAGTGGCAGGTCACAGGGGATGTAAATATTGCTGTGCTCCATGGGAAAGGGCTGGGCTGTGGGTTCGGTTCGCAGCAAGTCCATCCACCAGCACCTGCACAAGGGTGAAACCAAATCTGAGCTGAACTCTGGCTCTTTAAGACTGAGGCCTGCCAGGAGTCTGAAAGAATGGTTCTGGGTCAGAGAAAGAGCCGGTCTCAGACAATATTGCATAGTAATGTGTTTCAAACCTGTTCCTTCTGCACCGTTAAAAGCTATTCCATCATGTTCCTTTTTATCATTTTATTACTAAGGGACATTAGAATCATTCTCCAAAGCTTCCAGGCACAGTTCAGATGCATGAAAAAATGTAGAAGATTGTACTAAAAATATAATATAGGTGTGAGAAGAAATTCAACAGCCCAGCTTTTCTGAAATGCAGCTTCTCATTGGAAAGTGTTACAGTTCATACAAAGCAATATGTATATGGATGATAAGCATATTAATTGCTGTAAAGTTGTCGACCACACAGTTTCCCAAGTCTCAGTGGAAATTTTTTTTTTCAACAATATGTCTTTTTTTTCGTGTTTTTTGCTTAATCCCGTACAGGGTCGCGGGGGGATGCTGGAGCCAATCCCAGATGACATCGGGCGAGAGGCGGGGTACACCCTGGGCAGGTTGCCAATCCACCGCAGGGTGACACACAGAGACAGGCAACCATTCACACTAACATTCACACCTACGGGCAATTTAGAGCAGCCAATCAGCCTAATCCCCACTGTGCATGTCTTTGGACTGTGGGAGGAAACTGGAGTACCCGTAGGAAACCCACGCGAACACGGGGAGAACATGCAAACTCCACACAGAAAGGCACCTGGCTCAAACCCAGGACCTTCTTGCTGTGAGGCAACAGTGCTAACCACTCAGCCGCCCATGCCACCTTCAACAATGTGTATTCGCAAATATATTTTTCTCTTGAGCCTGTAATGTTTAATTGTACTGCTATAGTAGTTATGGAGTATCAGGTCAACTGTAAGAAGTCTAAAATAAATTAGCAAAGCTAAATTAGATAGCACACAGGAACATGCATGCTGGGAGAAAGGAAATAACTAAGCTTTGAACTGAGTAGAGGCGTTCAAGCTCTACATATCTCACACCTTCCCTGCCAAGAGTCACACTGTGCACACTTTAAAAAAACTTTAACTCATCCTCATGGTGCATTTCTTAAAATGATTCCCAATATCCATCAAGATCCTTTTTGCTTATATCTTTTTTTCTCCTATTACTTTTACACTGAGATTGATGTTCTTTATAAAGTCAATTTGAGATATTTTTCCAGTTTTGGGCTCACAGGCACTATCTATATTTTTTGGCGTAAAAAACAATCCACACTTAACATGACATATGGAAATTATTGCTCAAGAAAATTCTCCCATAAGCATACTTGAGCCCATACTTGAGCTAGAGGTCTAGTGTTGATAAATGTTCACGTGTGGTTGGTCCTCATTCAGAACTAACATTTGTCCAAAAAAGTCATTGATTTAGTTGTCATTTCTGGGTTAAGACCAGATACAATAATAAGCTTGGCCTCACACAGTAGCAATAAACACAATAAATGCAGGGCTAAGATCTCACCCGTTGACATTATGAAGTGCTACAGTTATGTGCGAGCCAGCCGCTGAGTAAAAACAAACCAAATGTCAGCACTGGTGCAGCCGTTTCTTTGACCAGTCGAACAGAGCAGCAGGCCGCTAATGAAACCCTGCCCTAATGGTTAGCACTGCCTCGACCTTTCAGTTTCCACCATCCTGCTGACATTTTCTCCAAATGGAAACAACGAACACAAGAAAAACTGCTAAAGAAGAAATCAGAGTTTTTTCACTCCACTTCACTGCTTTTTATCGATTTGAACCGGCGTGAACTTTGCAGAAGGGTCAGTGTTCAATGTTTGTTAACGCTAACATGCTAGTAGATGGACTCGCAGCAAGATGGAGCTTGAGATTACTATCCTCAGGCTCTCGTACAGTACTCTACTCAAATGTAATCCTGAGGATATCACTTTGCACGGTGGTTTCATTCAAAGCAGTCAATAGCTGCAGTTTAAATGCCCTTGGAGTAAGCCTATCATAGGAAAGCTAGCAAAGCTAGAGAGCTTGTCATTATTACTTTGTCAGGAGAGTGTTAGAGGTCCGTGATACACAGTATAGATTTTCCCCCTGTGTATATGGCGCTGATGCAATATTACGTTATTCTGAGACAAATACGAAAAAAGTGGCAGGAGATCCGAACGTGCTGGATGGTTTAGATAAAATGGCTGGTTAATTATTCAGGAGGCTGATATTACAAAAGAAAATCTACTCTCGTTGTTATTAAAAGCTCTGGTAATTACTTCAGAGTGTATCAGTGTTCCAATAGCGGCTCTAATGCTGTTAGCGGCACCTCCATGTGTGTAATTGGTGAAAATGAACAAGGGCTATGTGCTTTAAAGGACAGCGAGAGAGAGAGAGAGTGAGAGAGAGAGAGAGAAAAGTGGAGAGTCGGCTTTCTCTCACTTGATCTAATGTATGACAATGAGAATCTAATCTCTAATTCAAGCTGTTCTTTCAGTAATACAATTATTACATGTTCCATAATATTACAGTTGAAGCAGTTATGTAGCTTATGCTATCGTGTAGCTTTTTGCAATGGATACATGTAATTCAGGATTGAAAAGCAATTGTAAAAGGTCTCAGCTCCCTAACAAGGCTTTGCGTTAAAGGGATTTCCCAATGATTTATTGTCTTGGTTACACACATGTTTATAGGTTATTACAAATGGACTCCATTAAATAATGTATTGCATCCAAGTTGCATATTAATTTAATAGTATTTCTTGATTTATTTACTTGCTTGCTTACTTACTTTTTCATTCATGGGTTAGTCTTATTATCCCAAAATTCCGAATCATCCATCTCAGCTGCTGATAAATCAATGGGTGATATATATATATATATATATTAATCTTTTAAAGCTATGGGTGGCATTTTTACTTCTCTGATAGAAAAATGTTATTGTAAGCTACTTGTAGAAGAACACTCAGTAATGTGGGTTGAGCTTCACTGTTCTCCACGGTGTGGATTAATCTCATGCTTGTGAGTATGAACAATTCCAGTGACAATATGAACAGACACAGAGCACCAATACCTAGCATCAGAAAAAACAGCCAAGTGCATTTTTTAAAAACACGTTAGGAGAAAATCGTAGGCCGTTCATTTTCTTACACTGATAAATGCACAGAGATATAGACAAATATTTTTGGATAAGTGTATACATACAGTAGCCGAAGCATCCTGAACAGGCTGTTTTTGTTACTAGAGCCAGAGGACACATGTTATATATGTCGTTTTTGTCAGATTAGTATATTCAAGTAGGTTATATCCTGGTCTTGGTAGGCCTGAAAATAACTGATTGGGAGAGTTGCTAGCACGTCCACAAAGACTTTATTCGAATGGCTTAGGTAATACAAGATGGGCCTCATTTATCAGTCTGTATTGTGGGAAGAGTTTGTCCTAAGTGTGTTTGTTGTGTGTTACATTTTCCAGTTATACAGCTCAGCCATCGAAGCACGTCAGGCACTGCAGACTCTCTAAATGTTATCCAGTCTTTGGTAATTTGGTATTGACAAATTCAAAGTCTTATCAAGTAAAGTCATTTTCTGAATGGCTAAACATATCACTGCATTCATTTGTGCTCATATGAGCTTTGCTGAACCTTTGACACTACAACACGAGCCAGAAGAACGTCAACACATTTGAACTGCAGAGGGTAAGGATGTCTTACCACTTCTATAAATAAATATAATCTACCTTCTAATCAAGATACTTCGACAACTATTTGCATTATCTTTGGCTAGTTAGTTTTGTTAGTTAGTTGGTTGTCTGGTGAACTAAGAAAAGAATAAGTAGTCAAAATAAGAGCAAGAGGTATTAGTCTGATGATTGTTTTTTACATTTAAAAATATAATAATAAAAGCTCAAAATATCTGTTTGCTTGCAATGCTACAAACACAGAGCAGAGCAGAGGAGGGAGAGGGTGTGAAATGAGTCATAGTAGGATTGAGAGGCAACAAATGCAGAAAAAGAAAACAAACAGAACCACAACCAAGCACTACGTGAGAGGGGCAAAATGACAAAATAGTTAAAAAACAGAAAAAACAAAAAAAAAATGTGGTTGATATGTACCCCTTTTACTGGAGTATTATTTTTGCCGAGTTTGACAGAAATCATCCATGTAATATTTGTGTTCTGGGGAACAGGAAATGATTAGTGGATGTTAACCAACACATCTGACTCACAGTTTAACCTAACATATCAGCTATCATTGCATTTTCGCAGTGAAATACAAGTGTTATTTTGTGCATGCATACACACACCTCACAAACGTGAGCGCACAAAAAATGTTCTGTGTTCTTTTGCATTCAGCAGAAAAGGTATTTCTAATTTCTCATTGTTTATACATCACACAGTCCCCTTGGGGGCTGCATCACCCTGTGGCTTTAATCAAATAATAGCCCTCCCTGCTCAGATCATGGGCTGACCATAGGGACTTTCACCGAGGCTTTGCACTTTTCCGAGTCTGATAGATGCAGCTAGTCCGAACTCTAACTACCAAGCAAGCATGTAGCATAGAAAGCAAAACTATAATGCCTGACCATTTCAGGTCTGAGATCTACATGTATTTTATTATCTAATTTGTATATTCTGTTCTCCAGGCTGTCAAAACATGTAAATATTTGTCATGAGCCAGATGGCAGCTAAAACACAGACCAGGATAAAGAGTCACAAATTAGGTGAACAGAGCAGTCAGTTATAACTCAGTAACTCAGTTATACTTTAAACTGATATAACTGAGTTACTGGGTTATAAGTGAAGCCACTAAATGAGACATTAAAATGGAACACAGTCATATATAGACATCAATATATATATATATATTATATTAGATATATATATATAATATATATATATATATATATATATATTATATTAGATCAAAGTTTTCTTAAATAATTACTTACCAAATAGGTGTTTACTTCTTTTTAATATCAGTAAAATAACTCTCA
>JAQLOM010000002.1:14384888-14395651 GCA_030068315.1 Chrysichthys thysi
GTTATGTGGTAGAGAGAGCGTGTGTGTGTGTGTGTGTGTGTGTGTGTGTGTGTGTGTGTGTGTGTGTGTGTGTGTGTGTGTGCACGTGCGTGTGCATGCATATATGTCTTATCCACAGAGACTAATGACCACCAGAGGTTAGTTTTCTCTGAGCAGTCTATATTCGCTTACAGGGAGGTATAGCCTCTATATCACTGAACAAGTCTGGAGGAGGGTGGGCCTTTTATGTCCCCCACCCCACAAAAGATATAGTACATATTGCACTTAATTCTACCATGATCTCAGTCAGTGTTTGTCGTGCTGGGAAAACCACCCATGCTCCTCGCCACTTGAATCACAAATGACTCAATTCTCAGACTCAAACGTGATGGTCAACCTGGACCTCTCCGGTCACAGTGACATCACTGGTCCCACCCAGGCTTAATCAGTGGCAGATTGCTGAGAGAAAGGAGACACAAAACAATGACTAAAATCTAAGACAGCCTTTTCAGTGAAGGACCTTATACAGGCTGGAGAGATCTGATCTTAACTCAGTAGTCAGTAGTGTTCAGTAGTCAATAAAGTCTGTTAATAACGGATCAAATGCTAGCTTATTGCACTTTTCCACAGGACAATGTGGCATGGCATGAGAACAAATCACAAGATCTATCTGTATCCTAGGCACGTGTTTGTGACGTTTTACATCACATAACACTACGCATGGACGTAGAAGTTCTCTGGAGGTTATTAGGTGGTGACTAGTGATAGGACCCAAGAAATAAAAACTAGTCAAAGAACATACAAAAAAAAAGTTTTACTAGTAGCATGTGAACACGTATACAAGTGTGATTAATTTAATTAGTTTTTCTTTTGAAAAAAGACGGGAACTACATTTTTGTGCCACAGAGAAGCAGAAGAGACAGTTTATTCAGTAAAGATTGTTTTTATTCATCTTCTTCCACTTAATCCTGTTCAGGGTCACAGGGGGAAGCTGGCACCAATCCCAGCTGACAAGCAGGATACGCCCTGGGCAACACAGAGAGACAGACAACCACTCACACCTATGGCCAATTAGCCTAATCCCCTCCGTGCATGTAAACTCCACACAGAAAAGCACCTTTGCCGAACCCGGGGCTCGAACCCAGGACCATCTCACTGTGAGGTGACAGTGCTAACCACTCAGCCACCGTGCCACCCTCAGTAAAGATTGTGTCTGCTCTATTTGTAGCTCCACCCATACATCCTGAGTCAACTTGCATGGTACCTGGCAAAAACCGTAACCAGATTAAGTATGGGTACATGGGTATGACATGACTTGCATGGTGGGAAAAACAGTGACAAAAGTGCAGGCTTAAATATAGTTTAAAATATAAGTTGCTACCATTTTGGCAAGATGTGACATGAGAAAAGACAAAGTATTTTTTGTCTTGTTTAGGTACGCTGCCAGGTGCACCTAACATTTTTATTTGTCAGAGTGTGAGAAAAGGGTCAGTTCCAGCAACTAGTACAATCAGCATTCAGATGATTGGGAGGAGATGCACCACCTGTTGTTGTTGTTGTTGTTGTTGTTGTTGTTTCCAAAAACTTGCATGTACATGCCAGAAAACAATGAACCTTTTCAGTACCCCCGCTCAACTCATGACTCATGTTGTTTAATTTGGGCAAATAAAAAGTAGGCTAGCTAACACAAGAGGAAGAGACAGCCTCGTAATGTTCAGCACGTGAAAATGGCACCTTTATTTATCAGAATGCTTGTGCACTTGATACCAATTACACCTGAGTTAATTTGATGCTTTGATGATTTTGGTTTCGGTCCGTGAAGTTGATTTTGTCTGCAACTAACCTTGCGTAATGTGCTTGCACCTGCCTAAAGAACTGAACTCATAAGGCAAACATACTCTTGTTTAAAATACCCAACCCAAATGATGTAGGTGATGTAGGTTATTTGAGATCAATTTGGTAATTCAAGAACCATTCTCAGAACTGATGCTCCTTCCAACAGACCCAAACGAGAGGAGATTCATGGCAGTAAGGAGTAAACCCAGCACTCATAACTAATAATAAAAGCCAAAACATCTCGCCTCACTGACAGTAATGGCTTGTGTGAGATTTAAATGCAACAAAAACTGAACCTCAAAGTTTGAGGATGAAACCAAGGGGTGAATCATTGTTCTGGAGGTTTGATGGCAGCTTTTAGGGATGATTAAGTATACCTTGTGGGTGTTCAAATAAACAATGTCTGGTTACAACCAAATTCCATTCCTGTCGAGGGATTGGAGCACCACCTTAGTTACAGCAACATCTCGTATGTTGCTGCCTCACTGCAGTCCTGAGCTCCATGGGAAGCATAAATATTCCATCATTACAACACTTTTCTTCCACTCAAAACAGCATTTAAAGGCCACCAAAATATACTTAGAACCATGTCAGGTGGTTCATAAAGCCTAGATATTTATTGCCTTTTATGTAAGTCTACATCACTTTCTGTGGTGCTTGTGGATTGCGTGAGGTGTCTGTCTGTGCAGGTGACTACAGTGCAGCACACCACTTAACCTCTTCGCTCTAATGTTGCCCAGCGAGCCGTAAAGCTTCGTCAACTTTATGAGAGAGAAAAACGGAGAGGACAGGCCTTAAAAGCTTGTTTATGAAACGCGAGTGTTTACCTTGTGCTTCTAAATGGATTTCGGAGGGGAACAGGCAACAAAAAATAGGGGAAGGGTGAACAACGGGGTTGGAGGGAGGGAGGGAGAGAGAGCGACAATAGTAAAAAGACAGCAAGCCGGAATGTACAAAAGTGAGGGGGAAAGGACGGCGAGTGTGATCAAGTGAGATTAAAGAGTGGAATATGGAGGGAGGGATACAATGGAGACAGAGGAATATGGAGAGAAAGGGTTTTTTGGTAGATAGCATTTATTTCGAAAACAGCTGGAGGTGCTGGATTCGTGGGTCTGCTCTTCTCTAAACAAGTTCGCGCCTTGCACTTTTAAACAAGAATTAATATAAAATCCAGGCGTTTTCTTGCACCGTCTCTGAAGTGCCATCTCACCGACGCACTGGAATCTCGTAGGGGTGTGTGAATCATGCAGTAATGGCATTCCTACCCTTCTACATGGCTGCTATTTCCCAGCCATCAATCAAGGGCCAGAGCAGAGGCGTTAGGAGGAGGGAGGAGGAGGCTGCAGTGGCGGATAGGGAGGGCAGGGCAGCAGATAGTTGCAGATATTAGTGCCAGGACACCGATAACACAGTGGCCGCTCTTTAATGCGTCCAGCTTGAGAAAGTGAAGGCCCTTAACATAAAATTCAAGTACAGGTGAAAAAGTCGTTTTGCTAAATGAACACATTAATCAAACAAAATGAAATCTAAATTAAAAGTATACAAGCATGGATTTTCCATGCTATATTTTTTAAATGCCAGTTACAGGTGTTAGTGTTGACAGAACCAGAAGCAGAGCATACCTGTTTAATAAATTAGCAGGTATTAGCAGGTATTAATAAACACCTGTTTAGACCACAGCTTCACGACCATCCCCAGGGTCCCAACATTACTAAACCTTAATAGGTTGGGTGGCCTTGTATCCATCTTTCTCACTGTGACATAATAATTACATGTGATTGCTGTGATAACATGTCTGTTTGATATTATGGTAGACTTGAGCACAATTCACATAAAGTCAACAGCATTTTACGTTTTTTAAAAGCCAGTGTTCTATAGGATTATCTGAGATACAACACTGGTCTACGGATATCACTTGTACATGGGTCTTAAAATGGACTAAAGCTTGAATCAAAACTCTGTTTTGAGATCTCTACTAATCCATGACCAACAGGATTACAGGGTCTCCTGCCTATACTCAGGAGCCACCCTGGGAATGACTGTGTGGACCAGGGAAAGCAGTCCAGAGGCCAGAATCATTAATGAGAGTGTGGCACTCACGACACATCAAATCATTTAATATCATATGGAAAAGTTTTGTAAAGAGCAAGACCACATCTCAGACTAGGGTGAGAGACAATAATAGATTTTAGACATAAGACATTTGGGTGAACACACCTCACGCTCTATTTAAGTCTCTCATTTACTGTCTTGATTCTCTTCTTCTGTCTCTGCTGATTGTATTCTTTCTCCCTTGTCGGTCTTTGCTCTCAGACCAGACCAGCTCAGTGATCCATTACAATGCACACAAAAGGTAGAGAGTACCAGTGTGTCCTGAAGAGCATGGGCTACCAAAGGTCACAGCATTAGTTTATTTGATATGAAAAACACTACTACTGTAATACCAGTCAACATCAATACTTAAAAAAAAATCCTTTGACCTAGAGCACCATTTCCCTCTGAGATGTCTTTTCGTCCAAGGTTGGCACAGTGATGTAGCGGTTAGTACTGTCGCCTCACAGCAAGAAGGTTCGGGTTTGAGCTCTGTGGCCGACTGGGGCTTTTCTGGGTGGGGTTTGCATGTACTCCTTGTGCCTGTGTGGGTTTCCTCTGGGTACTCCAGTTTCCTCCCACAGTACAAAGACATGAAGAGGGGATTAGGTTAATTGGCCATAGATGTGAATGTGAGCGTGAAGGGTTGTCTGTCTCTATGTGCTGGCCCTGTGGTGGACCGGTGACCTGTCCAGGTTGTACCACGCCTCTCACCTAAAGTCAGGTGGGATTGGCTCCAGCTTCCCCCATAGCCTTAAACAGGATAAAAGTGACATGGGAAAATGAATGAATGAATGAATGTCTTTTCTTCCTTTAAGTAAAATGTTTGACCTCTTTTTAAGTGCCTTGCCTGGATCAAAGCAATACTGTAGAATCTTTGCTAATGGAGGGGTGAATGGTACATTAATGGGTGGCTTTTTCCTTAGTCCCCTGTCTCCTCAGCCATTTTTTCTTTCTTTTCACCCCCTTCCTTCAAATCCTCTTCATGCCTTCAAGAGGAATGGAACAGAAATGATCCTTTCTGTTTCACCTTTATCATGCTAAAGGTCTAAAAGGGCCAGGCTTTCACTAACAATTATGTTGGTGTAACATCAGCACATGATATAGCATAAATGATTATGGGTGTGCAAAAATAGACCTTTTAATAGTGAAGGGACCTGGAAGGGTTCATATGTGCAGAATGTCCTCAAAGCCTTTGATATGGACTGTTTTCTAATTGAACCGAATGTTCTGGAAAGTTTATGTTGCTTTTAGAGACCCATTACTCTTCTAATCTCAGACTATCATCAGACAGTGTTTACGCTAGACACACAAAACCTGCTCCGCACTTTGAAGGGTGAGGATCTTCTCATCATTCAGAGGGAATGCTTTCAAATGCATTGAGAGATTAGTCCAAAAGAGAGGTCCAACCACAACGGTAATCCTAAATTATTCCTGACCTCGACCTCAACCCAAAAAGTTTTCTACCAATCACTTATATAATTCCTATGCCCGGCTTTATCAATCAAGGTGGCTCTAGGGGGAAATGACAGTGTTTCTTAACCATCTGACAGTACAGTGTGTTTAGCACTGCTAGAAACAAGGTAGTATTTGTTGCAATTCATGGTAAACACTTGATCTAGATCTTTATCTGAGACGGAATCATCTCAGCTTAGCAAATGCTTAATTCCTATTGTTTCCCTAAAAACGTTGCCTCCCAGAGCTTTTTCTAATTTTCTCACCATCTATATTCTTAGTGAAGAGAACATGACTGGCTCATCTGCTTCATCTGAGGGTCCAATTCTTTCCTTTCTTTCACCTTTGTATGTAAAAACGCAGTGGTATTAGTACAGTACATTACAGTCTCTAAAGACTAGCACACTTTAGTCTGATGTTAATGCACACAGGAAGCACCAGGACATAAGGGGTTGAAAGGAAGGCTGGATGTAGGATTGGACAATTCATTTTTTTGGATAGCTTTCTCTTAGGGAAAAGATAATCAATGTTCCATTCAGTTTTTGTTCAGGTGAGACATTTATGTTTTACATTCAACAGCCCACATGAGAACGTATTTATGGACAAGAAATCTTGTTGATGGTTGATCTATGACTCAGCAGGACAGAATGCCCTTCGAGTCGTCAGATCTATATGGAAAATTCCAGTTTATTCTTAAACAGATGATATATCGCCATTGTTGTGAAAGGCTCTCAGCACGTTGTCATAGTCAAAGTCAATTTTTTCAGCAAGCTTCATGGAGGTTGGTCATTAAAAGCCTGGGTGACACTAACAGCACTAAGCTTTATCCTTATACACATCCTCACATAACGCCCAGAAGGTGGCAGATCCTCTCCACAATATGCCATTAATTTCATAATGGCATAGGATGCCTTATGAAAATATTTTCTTGAACTTCCATCAAAATATTGCCGTAACCTTGGAATCTGTCAAAACATTTGGATATTTTGGTGTTTACCTGACAGCTGCTGACGAATTCCCATCAGAAATAGTTGTCTGAAATATTCTCCACGTCACAGATTAGAGAGCTATTTGCTTTAAACAAAGGGGGGTTTGATTGTGAGCAGAGCAGGCGTGCTCTCCACCTCACAGTGTTACATAAAGCATGAGCTTTCGTCTTGGCACGGTGGAGCTGCAGACTGCTGGGTGAGAACATGACTGAGCAATGCTGGAACCTCTGACCCCCCACCCCACTTATCTTTTTTTTTTTTACTTTCAAGAAAGTCAATGATAGCTTCTTGTAGCACAGTCCTTGAGTAAAGAAAGAAAGTTATAACAGTACAGCCATTGTCACCCCATTGCTCTAGGTGATGTTTGCCCAGCTCATTGATTTACATATCGGTTTATTAGGATTCAAAGGAATTAATTGGTTTATATTAATAATATATTATTGCATGTTTAAACAACATTGCTGTCTTATAAAATTGGCAGATAAGAATTTGATTCCCTTGTGAAGAGAATGGCTACTTTGACTTGTAGCAATCCATACATGAATAATGTACTTGTAATGTACATGTGAACACGCTCATAAGAATAATGGATTTTCTACCCAATGTCACTTTCCTTTGGTGGACTCTCCTGAAATCCAGCATTTGTCCTGTTCTTTTTTTTTTCACTAAGCTTTGTACTTTTGCGTTTGGCTCCAGAGCAGCTGCTCCTTCTTAAACATTGGAGAGAGATTTCATTACAGTCCAGCTCTCCTGGGGAAACACCTCCTTTCAATTTAAGGCGGCCACACATCGAGCCAAAGCCACAAGCTCTCGTTTCAGCTTAGGATCTGACCAGGGAGGATTCTGCACTCTCCGCTTTTGAACCACAGCCAACACAGCCGTTCCTTAGCTTAGGGTTTAGCACCAGTTCACATAGACCTTGAACCCCCCTCCTTCCCTCAGTTGCAAAGCGATCACTGTCTGCAATGCAACTCAAGATGAGGGGATTCTTTAGGGATAGAATAACCGCAGGTGAGTTAGCAGTCTGACAGCATAGTGAAATATCCCTATATTGTATAAACATTACATCATTGCTCCTATAAGCAGCACCTGGCAATATTCCACATGTTATTAGTTTGAATGTGGGAAGCAGCTTGTAACCTCAGTATTAGCCATGTTAGCTTTCCTCTACAACAGCAGTCAAGCACAAGGAAATGTGTAAATATTTCAAAATCATAAACTCAGAGAATAGAAATGATGTGTTTTCAAAAACGGGGTTGTTGTGAAAGTTAAAAAGTTAAAAGGTAAATTCCATATTAACATGTAGTATCTATGCATATTTGTGTAGTATTTGTATCGCACTATTAAAATATGAATGATACTGAATATGAAAAAAAAAAAGATCACCAGTGGATCAACAGGTAATACAAGTACCTTTAGAAAATAAAAAAAAAATTAAAAAAAACATTGTCAGTACAAAAATAAGGACCTCAGAATGTGACAAATAGTAGTTTATTTCTGAGGGTTTTTTTTTCTGTTTTAACTGCATATTCTTTTTATGTCTAATGAGGATTGTTCGTATAGGAGAATAATTTAAGGAAGAGAGATAAACAGTGAATCCTGAGCAAAACACCTTGAGTTTCATGTTATGTCTCGGTTACAGATGACACGGCTTAGGCCAGGATTGAAGACAATGGCATCATTTTAATCTTGCCTTAAGCCTAACACGCCTTGCATCTGTAGCATACTTTTGACACAGTGAAGTGTTACTGCCTTCTATGATTAGCACTTGACTGACAGCCCAAGCCAAGAAACAGCCAAAAATGGATTTAACTCTCCAGCTCATCCTGTTATATTCACTGTACCGTTATAAAGCATACTGCATCCTAGACTTCTGCCATCTCTAAAATGTTCTGCAAACATATATACACTACAAGGCTTTAAGTGATTTAATAGAATGTTGGAATTGAGTGCATGCTTTTAAATGTCCTTTTTATATATAAATATATTTAAATATTGGTACAAAAAGCAAGTGAATGTAATACCTAGCTGTTGCTCTTATCATGTGAACCCTCATATACTGAACACCTCGACTTCAGTTCACTCCTGAACAGCGAAACCACAGCCCTCAACAAAGTAAACAAAACCCAGAAATGTGTCATCATTAATCACTTCCAACATAGCTACATGACGAAGCAACACCTACAAATTGACTTTGGATATCTAAATCTTGAAATCAACATTTTTGTGGAGGCAGGACATTCTTTTTTTCCCCGTAGGGCAAATCTGACAGGAGTCTTTCTAATGATGAGTTTAGGTTTGATAAATGAGCTAGAATGGAAAGTCCCGATTATACAGACAGCAGCAGTCTGCCTTTCAAAAACACAATGATCATCTAATTAAAGTGGAACTGAAAGAATGCCCTTAGACACCTAGGTTTCCCCGAATTACAGCAAATCTCTCTCGCTTTTTATCCTTTTATTGCATCAGTTCCCTGGTCTGTGACCAGGTGTGCATTTACAGACAGTCGGATCGACAGACACATTCATGCCCGAGTAAATCAAACAAAGGATTGATCTTCTTTTTAAGTGTGGTATTCCTCCTGGTGTTACTTTATTTGTCAGTGCATCACATTTCAGGCCTGTATTGTTTTGGTAAGACACTTGAGTTCATTTAAGTTTTTACTTTTTTCTTTATTTGTACACAACAAACATAACACCTTAAATGCTGCATACAAATCATTTTGCTCATGATGAAGACAGGGGGGAAAAGCCACTGGGATTGTGAGTTAAAGATAGGAAATTCGTAGTTAATTTTTTCCTTCCCAGTACTAATTGTTGAGGCCAAGTTTACTCATGCATACCTGTGGCCTGAACATCTGACAGCACACGAATGATTTGTACATGGAACACCCATCAGGCCTGATTTCCAAGACAGATAAATATCCTGTAGCATTTTATTTTAGTTTCTGATAATCTGTCCAAAACTAAATCCTTCAGTAAAGGCTCTGATAGAGGCAAGAAATCCTTTTTTTCTGTCATTGAAAGATGTTCTCGTGATGTTCTGACTGCTTCATTGCAACAGATGAATGCCAGAACAGCAATATAGTAATATAGCAGTGTAGGGCAGGGCAGCAATATATACGTCAAGCTACACAGTCTATATGTCTCTTTGGCGCAAGCTGTTTGTAGTATCTCTTTTTCGGAAATCGCTGGACTGTGACTCTGCTTATCGTCATATGTGGGGAGTGGAGACGATGGAAGAAGCCAAAACTGGAAAGTAGTAAATCACTGATTTTACTGTCATCTAGATATTATTTTGCCTTTCTATATCTCATGATCTTTTTATTCTGGTGAAACAGGATTTCTACTGGATTTCTCTTTGTTCTTCTGGAGCCCTAATATCCTATTAGCGCAATTAATAATTGTTCTGACAAAACAACATTTACTAGTCAGACATACTTTTCTATTTTCTATTTTACAAATTTACAGATGCACTTTATAGATTTGTGAAAAGGTTTACGTCACCTTTCACTTAAAATCATTAATATGCCTTATGAGTTTTAACTGCATCCTTTTCACAGTTTTTTTTTTATTTTTTATTATTATCTCATTTCAACTTAAAAAGAATGCGTAGCCATGAGAGATCTAAACTTGCTGCTTGGATGTTAGGTCATGTCACCGATGGCACTGTATGGAAAAACAACATGCTTCTGTGCCATGTCCTGGCTCTGCATAAATTTGACCTTTTTTTAGGGAATGCACTGTTCTACGCTTTAGGTACACTGCTGTCTATCGGTACCTCGATTCTCGTCCTCTCACCCTTGTTGCCCTTTCCCTGTCAACCCCGTAACCTAACCCAGCATTTAAAACAAAAAGAGAGACACTCTTCAACAAGCAAAGGGCCTTTATCATCCTCCAGAGTGGTTTTGGATATCAGCTTGTTGAGATAGCATCTCCCCTCTGCTATTCAGGAGTGTCACAGCTTCTTTTCATTTGATCTTTATTTACACCGGCCATTGTGTGCCAGCAGCCATTTAAGGGAACAGGCCATGAATGGATGGAAAGCTCAGGAGAATGCCTCCATCGTGCATTCACTCTCCTTCATTAGAGAGCTGTCCGCTCGTAGTGATGAATGAGTGAAAAAAAGGAGAGAGGAGAGAGAGCGAAGGAGAGGAAAGGACAGAAGGGACTAAAGAGGAGGACCCCAAGAGGCACTAAAAGGTAAGAGGATGACACACCTCATCGAATACCATTCAAATCAAGACTTGAAGGCAAAGTCAAGCTCTGTTTCCCTCAGACAGAGACAGAGATGGCACAGATCCATGTGAAGGAAAGAAGAACGAGCAAAAGGGAGTGAGAGAGAGAGAGAGAGAGAGAGAGAGAGAGAGAGAGAGTGTGTGTGTGTGTGTGTGTGTGTGTGTGTGTGTGTGTG
>JAQLOM010000002.1:14410732-14426555 GCA_030068315.1 Chrysichthys thysi
AAGCTGCCCATACCGTATGCACTTATGCCCCCCATACCATCAGAGATGCTGACTTCTGAACTGAATGCTCAGAACACACTGGAAGGTCTCCCTCCTTTTTAAACACACTTGTGTGCAAGACAGACCATGCAGCATTATGCAGTACTTGCAGTGGCTGCTAGAGGTGCTGAATGCAGTCTTCCATTCATCAAAATAAAGACAATGCAGAGATCAAGCTTGGTGAATGTTTTGGCACACCACAGCTATTCCAGGGCAAGTGGCACAATGGGTAGTGAATAAGGGTTCTTGATGTTTACTTTGTTTAAACCCCTGTAGTCAATACCTTGCCAAAGACACCCCCTTGTTTCTCCCCAAAAAAGAAGCTCGCTGATGCAGGTGAAGTTAAAGGGTGGATAAACCCTTGCTGGAGAGCTTCTTGAACGTACTCTTCCATCACTTGTTGTTCCATTATGTGGTGTGTTAAAGAGGGTAAATCCTGCTGTGTAGAGGTTTTGAGCCTATAAGCATATCAATAGTACAGTTGTGTGTATCTCTGAGAGGGCAGGCCCATACCCTTGGCCTTACTGAACACATCCTGGAAGCTGGAATAACACTTAGGGATGGAGATGGGACTTTGGGATTTAGGGCTGTCTATGCAAGTGGAGGCCAGAGGAGAGCTGGGAGGTTGCAGGCCATAAAGAAAACAGAACTTTGACCACTTGGTGATATCATTGTTGTGCCAGGACATTTCAGAGTTATGGTTTGTTAACCAGGGGTAGCCGAGGATTATAGGCTGGCCAGAGGTGACCGTGACGAGGAATGTTCAGCTGTCCTTGGTGCAGGGTGCTGATCTGAATGTGAAGGGGAGCCCTGCAGTAAGTCCCATTCCCCTTCCCTGTGGGGCTTCCATTGATGGCTCTGATGTCAACTGGTTTGGATTGTGGCTGGATTGGCAGGTTGAGGTGAGAGATGGTCTCGGTTTATGAAATTCTCTCCCACTCCTGAGTTGAGCAGTGCTGAGGGACAAGACATCCTCTGAGTGTCTAATGTGTACTGTAGTTGAGAAATGTGTAGAAGGACAAAAGGTTTAGGATGCACCATGAAAGGGCAGGTGTCTCCACCGCCCCCTCAGATCTGTTGCCCACAGAGTTTTGCCAGCTTCACTCTGGATATGCAAGGATGGTGTGCTCTGCATCTCTGCTGTAAAAACAGAGTTGCTCTCTTCTGTGACATTCTCCTTCTGCAGTGCTGTGTCAAGGGTGAAACAGCTGCATGGGTTCTGTGTCAGGCACTGGGTCAGGGAGCCAAAGCATGGCATACAGAGCAGATCACTGGTGTATAAGATGATTAAGTCAGATGGTGAGATCAATCAAGTCAAGGGAGATATCCTTGGTGAGAATATCATATTTGAGCACACAGCAGAATGCTGCCAGTACCTGCTGCGAGGTGTGGAACTTGAGGGCATACTTAACAACATTATATCTCCCCTTCATGAGGCCTCACTACCCTTGGGATTGTTTGAAAACACTCAGCAAAAGAGCTTGAGGAATCAGTCAAAGGAGGACAGAACTGAATCGCCCGATTCCCAAACAATGGTAGCCCACTGCAGCCCTTTGCATGATGACCGCAGTCACCTTATGAACATCACTCAGTCCTGTCCATTTGATGAAATAGAGAAAGCTTTGCAGTAGGAAACCTTTGCACTTCATGGTGTTTCCATTGAACTTCCCCGTTTGTGTCAGACTGAAGCTGGGTAAAGACTCTGAGGCACCTGGGGCCAGACACATTTCCAACTCTGTGAATCATCGACGATGTTCCCCAAGCAGATGCCCCTGGACTGACATGGCAGACTCAGAGAGGTGAGGTGCTACAGTAGAATGGGTTTGCTCCCCTGCTCCATCCATTAAAATGGTCAAGTATGGATAGTCTTTAAAAACTGTGAAATATGGGAGTGTAACTCTGAAATCCAATTGTTATAATTACACAGCAAGTAATTGCCCGTTCTTGTTACATGATGCGCAGAAAGATATTTTCAAGATGCTCTAAATTATTTTTGGCCAGCTCGCTTAGCCTAAGCTACCACCTCACTGAGGAAGCTTGTGCTGCAGTGGTGGCCAATCCTTCTGAATCCCTGGCTTTGAAATTATTGTGTTGCACCATTTCTCTTTCACATTTTCTTGACAACATTCATTCATAGACAAACCAGTGTTTGTGGTCCTGGTGGTCCTATGCAGGCATTTGTGTCAATTATCAAGTAAAGCCATTTCTGGAGCAGGTAACCACCTGTAGCTCAGATCACTTCCAGCTCAAATATGCATTGTATGTCAGGGGATTGGTATTGGTTACAAATGTACAAAGAAACCATTTTTGTGACGGGGTATTTCAGGCTAAGAGCTTCAATTTATGAGATGAATAGCAAACCTCACTCTGTGACAGGCACTGGCTAAAGCCAGCCGGTGTAATAGATAAGGCTTTTCAGGACTGCTTTTGTTTAAAAAAGCAAATCTCAGACCCTGTCAGTAACAGTTTTATGTGTGTGCTCACAACGAGGTGAACAACAGCTTTCAAAGGTTCTTTGAGGTTGTGATATTACTTCTCTGCTTCTTAAGGTTTCCTGTATCAAATCACCTACATTCTCTGCAATCGTGGAATCATCCTAGCTAAACTTTGTATTATATTCAGAGAAGCATCACCTGGTGTGGTGGTCAGGCAGTGGCCCGGTCATCTATGTGAGGCATGAGTACAGGTTATAGAGATGTTAAAAACATTTTGCAGTTGGTTGCATCTAAAGAATCCACAAGCCCATAGTCCAGCCCCATCATCATAATGTCAAAGGCATGTAGATCTCCAGCAACCCTCCAGCAGGTCATAAATATCACCATCCAGCTACATCACTGCTACCTCATCATGAACCTAAATGATGTTGTTTTCCATTAAGAATGCTGGACCAAGCACATTGAGTGTTTCCAGAAATTGTTGTAAATGGTTCGAAGGGCTTTACTGAACACTCGTCTAAGAAAATTCTACCTGGGTTTTTTCTATCTAAAAGATTATTGCCAATGGTTTGTGCCTGTTGTCTTCTCTGTAGCCTTCCATCTGTTAGATCCCACAAAGGATGGACAGCCAGAGAAGGTAATGTGGAGCTCAGCAGCTGACACTACCTTTTGCAGGCTAAATAAATCCCTGACATCAGACCTGACAAACCAACATTAGAAAATGGACCACACCATCACAGTATGTGATTGCAAACAGCACCCTGTAATCTTAGCAATAACCTCTTGCCTACAAAACAAAAATAAATAAAATAAACAAAATGGGCAGTGTAGGATATAGTACTTGGGAAGGCCTTTACACTTATACTCATGACATTGCAATGGATGTTCAGAGCCAAGAATTCCAACCGCTAGATCACAAGATAAATTCTGGACACCTGGAATTTGCATTATAGGTCAAACATTAGTCATCATCCCAGCATGGCAACACTGATGACTCTCTTATGACTGCATGGCTTTTACAGGGCCTCCTCCAGCAACCCAAACAGGGACTTAAGAAGGAACTGTGAGGGCCTCATCTAAGGACACCACCATTTTCCGAATTTGTAACTGTGAATATTGCACCTGGGACAAAAATCCAACACCACCATGAATAACACTCAAATGCATGTATGTGAATCTAAGGCAAAGCAATACATGGTTGGAGATCATTAACTGTGCTAAATCCACCAGCTGGATGAATACGGAAGAAGAATACAAAGGATGTACTACAAAAGAGCGCATAGAGGCATAGTATGCACTTATGAGTTAACAACAAAACTGTGCTGATAATATTCAGATTGCTTGGACAGTTCCACTGTATGGGCCATATTCGGTTTCTTGCAGTACTTAGAATTTCTTAAGTAGACATGTCGTTTGCGTTTATACCACCGCAAGCACCTGCCTTTAAGCCAGAAAATGGTCATAGCTGAAAGAACAGATTGAGTTTTACTTTGCTGTCAAGTGCAATAAAAATGAACATCAAAGAAAGACACAATTTTATAATGGAAAAATACATAGAAAAATTAATATGATGATATACATCTTAGAAGATGGCAAGTATTCAAAACTAACATTTTAAAGGAGTCTAGTTTATTAACAATATGTTACTCCACGAATAGTTCTAGTTATAATTATCACCTTAATTACGTCCATTTGCTCAGTAAACTAGATGTACAGCAGCAGTAAACATGAAGCAATAAAAATAGTGTACCTTCTATTATGAATGCAGCATTTGCTCAAGTAGATCAGGGGAAAAAAATATTTCTGCTGACTTTATATGGATATTAATGAGATATATCTTGTATACTGCATGTATGTTTGCATGTATGTATTTATCTATATGTCAACTGTCTGATATTTTGTTATAACGACAATATTTCAACCTGATAGTAATGCTCTGAGCAATGTAAATACATTAAAATAATATGTAAAAATAATAATACTGACTAGTACAAATACAACTGAATAATTCTGTAGGATATATCGGGGTGAGGTGACACAGGAAAGACATGAAACTTTGTACTAAGGCTAATCCTAGCTCAAGATTAAATCTCAGACCCTGGAGATGTGAGATGTCAGCATTATGGGCTGCACTAATGTGCCACTTTCATCTTAACTCCCCAACTCAGAACACAACAATATTCTTGAGGTTTTACAATGATTGCTGTGATCGTAAAAGATGGTTTGGAAATTTATCTTGGCTGTAATAGGGACTTAATTTTTTTTTTCCGCTACACTTTTTGATTTCCAATACACTAACCTGTAGAGCATTATTTATAGAGAGAGATAATTATCATGTTTGTGTGGTAATGGAAGATAAGGTAATTGTTGCAGTAAGCCTTACTCTTGCCGGCATGTTTCCTTAGTTACGGTAGTTACATCTTGGTATTGTAATAGTGAATCCACTAGTAATAGGTAAAAGAACTGTTTTGACTGCAAATTTGATATATGATTTATCAAAATACTGGATTTTTGCACTCCTGGCTGGCTCGTTATGGACTGTAGTCAAAGTTGACATTTGTAGGTATATTGATGAGTTAATAACAAAATTATGTGCTGCTTAGATAGGTGACTAGTCTTTGTTGGGGAAAATAAGCATGTTTCAGGTATCTGCATTTCTGACCTTGAATGTGCTCTCACTTTTCTTATATATATCCAGCAACACTGTAGGACAGTTTGAGGTAGTCACAATCTGTCATGTTGAATTGTATGATTTGGGCTGTAAATGCACAAAAAAAAAAACTGTGGAATGCTATTCAAAGCCAATATTAAATACATCAATATGACAACATGTGGATGGAAACAGAGTCATCATGGAAGACTCCCATCATGATGGAAATGTTTCATCATAGGATAAATGTGATCATTCAGAATAGCTGTATTCATTTGCAGGGACCCTTCTTTTTAAACAGACTTGTGGATCCAGAGCATGCCAGCAAAATACCACCTCAAATATAGCCTCCTATTGTCACCAAATATGGTGAAATATATCTCATCTGTAAAAAGTTCCACATTTAAGTGCTGGTGTATTTTGTTTTTTTTTCATTTGTGTTTGTAATGAGGATTTAATTACTACAGCTCTCCTATACTAACCCTTTCTATGTAATTATCGGCATGCTTTTCTTGAAGACCCATTGTCTGATTACCTATTGCACTGAAATTTTCCTTGTCTAGTTTTATTAGATATCACACCAATGCCCAAGCACCACAGTCATCGAATCTGTACTTTCAACCACAGTTTCCAACCCTGTTTACTTTCCCATCCAGCTAAATGCAGATGTCAACTGAGTCACTGACTGACGCTTATATGCAATAATGAACAATCTTTCACATTCATTATATCATTTACACTAGCCATCTTGATCCAAAATCAAGGTCAATTAAGTCTGTTCAGCATTTTTATACATGCCATAAATTACGGCACAATGTTAATGGTCTAATTCTATTAGGCAGTACACCTTCATCTGCACTTTGCTATTTTTCCTGCTTCTCCGCTCATTTCTTCAGATTCTTCAAGTATTTTGCTATTTACAACCTATTGTCATAGCCAGTGCATAATTTAAAAACCATTGTGCTTAGTTTCAGGATTAATATAAACTAAAAAAAAATCATAGCCAATTTATTGAGTGCATGTCATTCTCATGATTTGGAGATATGAATAAAATTTCAGATCTTTTCCCCAGTCCTCTCCTTAAAGAGTTTTTATTCCATTGCACATTCAAAAACAAGAAGTGGCCCAAATAGCAATCAGCAGAAGCTGGAGCTCTGTTCTAGTTTCCAGTCTAGTCTATGTGAGACAACAGGAATAACCATTGCATCATCATTTCAGCACACAACAGTGTCATCACAGCACACTGTATATTTATGCCTTTGTTTGATTAGCTATTTGGATAACCAAATTATATTGGTCAAGACCAAATGATACTGCCTGAGATTATATTAGTATATGCATCTTCTCATCATTCAGTGGCTACATTTTCTCTATTTTTAAACAAATATGGCTGCATATGATCAAATTGTTCTACCTATCCAGAAGCTTCAAACATAGCTGCATACGATCAAATTGTTCTACCTATCCAGAAGCTTTACCAACTGTTTCTATGCATGCATACTATACTTTTCCACACCCATAAATTCATAATACTTTATATTTTTTCTGATCACTTAAACTGTCAAAATTTTTAATCAATAGTTTTATGTTGCAGGCATTTTATGTTGCGGGTAGGGCAAATCAGAACTGGGGCTGTGTGTGTTTTGTGTATAAGGTGTCACAAACTGTGTGACATGGTGTACAAAACTAGGAAGCCACAAACAGTGCTGGTACCCTCATCTTAGGTTCCATTTACACATTAGCTACTTTTGGTGCCACCCCTGAGCATGGGCCAAATATCATACAGTATCGATCCATGATCTATACCTGCACCACGCAACCATCCATCAGAGTAGCAAGGAAGCTGGCACCAATCCCAGTTGACTTCGTGTGAGAGGCGTGGTACACCCTGGATAGGTCGCCAATCTATTGCAGGACTCTCAAAGAAATGAGCAGCCATTTGCACTCATATTCTGTGAGCAAATTAGCCAAACTAGCTAAATTGATATAATCTGCATGTCTTTGGACTGTGTGAGGGACCCATAACACCTGGAGACATTTCACACAGGAACATGCAAACTTCATACAGGAAAGCCTCTGTCAGCAAGCAGGTTTAAACCCAGGACCTTCAAGCCATGAGGCGGCAATGCTAACCATTGCCATACCATGCTACTAAATTCAACAACATTCATTCAGGTAAAACGTGACATTCAAAATCAAATTGGTTCAGTTGAAAATGGTAAAAAAAAAAAAGAGCAATATGCATGAAGAATTCTGTATCCCATACACTATTGCCTTCTCCGTATTTTGTTCTTCATATGTCTTTCCAGTTCCCTAAGTTGAACCTGTATCGTCTCAGTCTTAAATTGGACATTTACACTATTATCTTATAATATGCTCCTGGAACACAAAGTAGCCATCTTAAAACACCCCTCAGCTATACATGAATCACAAAATGACTTGTGTATGTCCCGGAGTAAAACCAGAGCAGATGCGTGCGGTTGCACATTTCACTGGGGAGACGAAAGTTTGCGGTGTCTGTGCTTTAGGGGGAAAAAAGCACCACAAGGCGAGCTGTGACAGTTTGGATCATATTATAGGTCAGCCATTATTTTGGTTTTTCTTGTTTCTTGCACCTCACAACCTCAAGAAGGAGTTAAGCAATATTTAAGGAGACAAAGTTGTTCTGTCTAAGGAATGGCTGGACCACCAGATTTCTGTTGACATGGCCCTTTTATTAAATATGCGGTTGCTGAAGAGTGCACTTCAGTTGGCTTGGGTGCATCTGTCACTCGTTCCACTGCTGACAGAGCCCCTGAGCACTTCAGCAAGACAGTGACCACTGTGCGATTATACACACTTTATTTTCTGCCTGTCATTCCGCCGAGAAAACAAGTGTTAATTCGTTTACTTTGGACATGACCAGTGGAAAAACAGTTTTTATGAGCTTTTCCAAAAAGTGGCCCTTAACTGCACAATGTTCTAAAAATACACACGATGAACCAAGGCGGTCTGCTCAAAGATAGGAAAGCCAGGTCACTATGCAACCTTTCACTATTCTAACCTCCTGCAGTGAAGTCAGAACCTCCTTTTGCCTATGAATAGCCGTCCGTCGGCAGTAGTGAGTTCACAGAACTATCGTCCTGAAAGGGAGGGGTGCCACAGAGGGATGTTATGTTTCATTTCAGCGTACTGGGCCTATTCCAGGGCCATCCGCCACTGATCAAAGGTTAAGCCAGAGGAGAGGCACTGACGGGAGCCCTGCACTGAATGCTTTCTGTTCTTTAATTTTCAGATGTCTGGACTCTTAAAAAGTCTGTATTCAACTTTCTTGAGTGCTGTCATCACAGAATGGCTTCATCTATGTGGATATCAGATACTTTCAGGGTTGCGTCTTATTCCTGAGATAAAAAAAAACATGTCTGTTACACTCATGTTTTTACTCGTGTTTAAAGTATGAGGTTACTCTGATCCTGATTTTGATAGCATGGTGCCATGAGATCCTGGTGATGTGTACACGTTTTACAGCAATGGTAATCCATTTTTTTTCTCTTATCAGCTTTTGGCTGGGCCCTCCTTTCCACCGTGCCTCATCATAAATGTGCTAGACAAAAAAAATGGATTTGCTAGAAAGAGAACGCAATCTGAGTGTTTGGGGGGGGGGGGGGTTTGAAACCTGTAACATCCAGACAGCTGCCTGCATGAAAATGACGGAAGATTTTTTCAGCCGTCTTTTTTGAGTGATGAAGACCACGTACATACACATCACTCCACTTTCCACCTCAAGAAAAAAATAAAACGAGAGAGACAAAAAAGAAAGATGGAGAGGTTGTTGGACATTTAAATCAGACCGTGTCTTCCAGTCTTTGCCCGCCGTAGGTGGCTGTATAGAGCTAGATCTGATAACATCAGTGGGAAGTTAAACAAAAGGCATTTTTTTACTCAAAACGGCCATCTTTCAGGCTGACTGCTACTGTAAACACCATTCCTGAATACAACATTATAAGACATGCTATCCTGCATTCCTTCTCCTCCTCCTTTTTAAGAAACAGCTCAAATAGGCCTGCCAAAAAGAAGTCACTAAGTGTGAGAGGAATAGCGTAAGAAAAATCACAAATAGAAAGCAATACTTGAACATTCCAGACATTAAACTGCGCTGGATTGCACATCAGTGCTACCCATATGTGAAACATATGCATCTGTGCTAATGTCAGTTATTGACATGCTGAACTCGAGAAAAAGTGTTTCTCTCGAGGCTAATGTAGTCAGTCTAATGATGGTACTGTCTTCAACAAAAGTAATGTCTTCCAGAACAAGATTTCATACCAGAAGGTTTGAAAATCCATTTGGAAAAGGAATAGTTCCATTAACTTTAATACCTTTCCGAACATTCTCTTTGAACATTCCTCTACTCCCTCTGGTTCTAATTGATTTCTTAAAAAGAGGCAATATGTAAAAGCGAGGAGGGAATCTGTTGACATAACCTTGAGTCCAAATGATCCTTGAATTCTCATGTTGTCTGAGAATCTCTTAGCTGTCTTTATGCGCCTCATAACTTAATTATGACACATTTCCTGGACCTTCTTGCTCATTTCTGAAGTGCAATTCACCTTTTCATAGCCTGTTAACAGTTCGGATGACAAAAAGTGTCCCATCCAAGCACATCCGTTCGCACATTCATAGCCTCTTCATGGGATGAGAAGTGAATGCAACCTACTTCTGGACTCAAATCTACCACTATCATTTATGAAGATCCAGATTTCTTCCATCTTTCATATGGAAGATGGAAAGATGTAGTTGGAAAAATGCCAGTCACATACAAATAAGGGAGGTGCGCACATGGATGAATCTTAAACCGTTCTGAGCATCTTACAAAAATGTCTTGCATTTGTCTTGTCAGTTTTTTGTCTTGGCAGAAGGAATAAAGTATTAGAGGTTTTCTGAGCAAAATACAAAACATTGTGAAGTATCTGAAGCTGAAAAAAAAAAACCCACAACATTCTTTTTACTTTTTGTATTTTAATATAGTCCTTATTTTTATTAAGAGGTCAAATAAATTCATCAGGTTGTATTTACAGAGAAAGACAATAAATATTTTTATAATAGTCATAAAATTACTTTTTTTTTGCATACGTTTTTCTTAAACCATACATGTGTCATGTTTGTTAGTAGTATCTCTTACAAAACCTGTCATGTGACAAAGGAGTATATAGATTTGTTTACACTACAGCATCACCCATATGTAGGGCAAACCTTTGCACAGGTGAGTTTAGTGAAAGGTGTTCCACCTTCCCTGTTGTAGCTCAATTCAGAATGGTCAGGTATAAAGCCTTAGTGGACAAAAGTACATATACAGCAACGATGTTGTCTAAACCATCATAGAAGGAGTTTACAAATGGAAATCTGGCAAACTGCATAACCTGTTAGGTATTCTTATATAGAGTGACAGATTTAAAGAGGTGACCATTTTACAGGCTCTGAGAACGGCACATTAAATTGTCAGGGGGGAAAGACCTTAGCCTTAGCCTGATCTCGTGGTAATTCTTCAAACCTACTGTATAGTGCTATGAATTCCTGTAAGACTTTGAAAGAAAAAAAAAGTACCTATGTGTGTGGTAGTGTTTGAGATCAGGCTCACTGTAACTACAGTGCATTCTTATAAACTTTGCACCAAAGTACAGCGAGAAAGGTCAAAAGGTTCTCATCAAATCAACACGTTATGCTCTTCAAGTCCCTTCAACTCCAAGCTTCTCTTCATTTGTTTTAACAAGCACTACCGCCATAGCTGATGCTGATGCCTGGCTAGTCAAAGCATGTTGTGATCTGCTGAATCACAGGTTGCACAAAAATGTAAAAGGAATCATACAATTGCTGGGTGTGATTAAGCACACTTCACCCGCAGACAGGCCTGGAGAGAACACGCACGCATTCGTCTCACAGAAAAATCACTGACCAGAAATGAAGGCAATGAAATGCTTCATGGAGGGCCCTTCAAAATATTGCACTCAAAGCTAGTGTTGGCCTGTTTGGAAGCTGGTACAGAGTCCTGCTATGTGACCCTGTTATCATGCTCCTCTTGCATTAAAATGGTAGCCCATTCCAGCGAGAAATAAACGGATCCTTGTGGTTTGGGCTAAATGAAAATGAAATCTAGAAGTTTTTCTTGGGAATTGGCGTCAAATCTCTCCTTTTCAACAGGATGCCTGCTGCTGTAAACTCGTCAACGACCAAGGACCAGAGTTCCTTTTTTGTCATCCATGGTTTGTCCAATATAAATAACAACGGAGAGTAACCGACACAATATAATATTAACGATAACCCAGAGACATTCAACACCTAAGAGAGACTCAGAGATCCGAAAATATAAAAATAAAACATCTTTGAACTTTTTTAAGCATTTTGTCTTTTGTCCTGTAGCCATCTTTCAGTTTTCCTCTCCTGCTGATTAATCACAATGACCTTTATGCTTTTTTAAGGCAAGAGGTTTGAGATGTCTGTAAAGGAAGAATGCATGCTTGGTCCGGGTCACTTCAGTTTGTTTTGTGGTTTGGCCTTAAGCGCCGTGCCCTACGCGTCCGTTTCGTTACAGTGGTGAAACGAAACTCCTCCTGAGGGTCCACCTTGCCCTTGCGGTCTCGTTTCATGAAATGCACTTCCTGCTGTGTCTTTGTGGTCCGTGAGCCTTTCTTTGGCCGGCCCCGGCGGTTGAAGCCCAGGTACCAGCCTTTATACTTGGCAGACACTAACGCTGTGTAGTTGTTTTCCAAGAACTCCTCCACGAACACACAATCTGGGCTATCCCCATTGACCTGCAGGGGAGAGAACATAACATGTCAGATGAAGCCCACCTGTTGAGCAGTTCTCCCAAACCCTTCAGCCGAGTTTACTTGAGAGGTATTAAAGCTTTTTTTTTCCATAGAAAGGGGCAGAGGTAATACACAGACTTTCCTAAAAAACAAACAAACAAAAACACCTAAAATATTTAGCATTGTTATTAGTTTGAGGGAATAGAAAAGTGGTCTCCTTTAAAATTCCTGTAAAGTGCTTG
Source organism: Chrysichthys thysi (assembly GCA_030068315.1). NCBI lineage: Eukaryota > Metazoa > Chordata > Actinopteri > Siluriformes > Claroteidae > Chrysichthys > Chrysichthys thysi. The sequence goes on from JAQLOM010000002.1 coordinate 14,422,884, forward strand.
CAAAGTAAGCTGTTTCTGGAAATATGGAGATCTCCCAAACTTTGGTGATCTTTGATCTCAGCCCCAGTCTACAGTCTGAATGTCTAGGGTTGTCGACTTTTAGTCTTATAACAAGGTGTCTGACTCCTATATAAAGTATTTACCATTTGTACAAATCACCTACAGATCGAGTAGACCGCAGAAGATGAGAATGGATGTGCTACTGCTCAAGGTTACGTTTGGTATCAGACAAGCCAGAAAATGAAATGAAATGGATGAAAAGGATGTTGCCCTTTCTATCTGAAATGTGCACGTGTGATACTTTTTCACCAGACTCAAGCAACCACTTTGATTTAACCAGACATCTGTAAAACATAAAACATTGGCTTACTCTTTTGCCAGTGTTGCAGCTGTTTGGGTTTTAGAAAATGCATGTCATCGGCTTTACAGTACAGCAATATGATATGAAAGACATCATCACTGTGTTCACACTTTATGAAAGTAACATTTCCACTGACTTGCTAATCACCTGCATGATGACTAGACAAGATTGGGAGGATAACCTTTTAACTGTGATTCACTACCTAGGGAAGTCTGTGTCACTCAGTGGCCTCATGTGTGACGTACACCATTGGACTACTCTGTATGATGCCTCCTAGTGATCACTCAGCCACATAGCCTTTGAGTGGCTTTTATTGAGACCAGTAATTGACAGCATCATGAGTTTCTATGTCAAACTATAGATAGCAAAGTCTTTAGTCAGCTTTCAAACAGGAGAAAACTGTTTGCAACTGTTTTGGCAGCTCTTTTGAGAAATATATATGATGGCTGCAGAGTCTCAGTGAAGTAAATGGCAGCCAATGAAAATTCTTACCTTGCCAAGGATTTTGCCGTTCTTGTTCATGCAGATATAGTATCCACTTTCTTGTCCTCTTATTCGAACGCGACTCCCAAATGTTAACGTCTCAACACAAAGGAGAGCTGGAATAAAAAAGAAAACGTTAACATTAAAGCCATGAAGAAATATCCAGACTCTAACGAGAATGGTGCTAGTTATTAGGGTAACCATATTTTGGTCTTCAAAAAAGAGAACACTGAGAGCAAGGATGGAGGAATGGGACAGACGGACACTCACAATATGAATGGGGAATGTAGAAAGCAAAAGACAAACGCTGGACATTTTGGTGATACGTCTCAAAAAGAGGACGTGTCGGGGAAAAAGAGGTTGGTCACTCTACCAGTTACATACACGTTTATGCGTGCGTTTGAGGTGATTTAGTGGAACAGATTTGATCGCTCCATTATTGGAAAAAGATTGTAAGAAAAAAACAGAAGATTAATCAATAGCACATACACAAATGGTGAGAATCGCTCCCATGACCACCCTGAACACACACTCTGCCTCTCTCTCTCTCTTTCTCGCTCTCTCGCCCTCTCAGTGTTTGGGCACCTTTGTTCAGGCTCACCCCTCCCAGGGGGAGCTATCTGCCAAACCTCTTGGAGCAGTTAAGATCCCTGGGGATTGGGTTTCCAGTCGCCTTTAGTCCCTGCTCACTCAATCAAAAAGTTAAGATGATCCATTTGCTTAACACACAGAGCTATTCAGTGGAGCTCAAAGGCAGGGGGCTCTGAGGGCAATGCCAAAATTGTCCCTTTTAAAAGCAACTCACAGTACAACAAGCGGGGGAACCAGTTCAGACAGAGCACTTGAGATTTGTGCAGGAGCAAGAGAAATAGCCCTCTACCTTGGTTTAGGCCAGCGGATAAGGAGGTGACTTGACAAAAGAGAATAACCAAGGGACGACAAAATGGATGGAAGGGGTATCGAGTGCACGGGGAACCGTACACCTGTTTCCCTTGACTATTTATTTGAAATTATAGATATGACATATGCCTAGACGGCTTGAGAAGTACCTTCTGTGTAACAGGCGTATGCTTGCTCAAGGCATTTTTTTTTTTTTAATATGTCTGACATGCTTCTTGTTCTCAGGGCCATACATCTGTTTCGCATGTTCGCCAGACCAGAGCACGTAGCAAAGTTTTTACCGAGAAATCAGCTGTTGCATTTGTCGCAATTCGATGTTCGAAATATTCCGTGCCTATTTATAAAATAACTCAAATTTGTTGGCATTAGGAATAATGAAAGTCTGTACTACTAGTAAGTAGTGAACTATTATCTTTTGTGAACTGATTAAAAGAACACTAAGCTGTCGTATTGAATTAGTGCTGTGTCTTTGTATTGCTGAGAGGCAGAGAGCTCTCAGGTGCCAGGTGTGGGGATTTACCTGGATCTATGTACAATCCTGCTCACAAAGGTACAGAACAACCTTTATGTCTGAGCTTTACTCACAATGCTGTACAACGCACACTCCAAACCTAATGCCAGCTTGACTGCCTGAGCAAAGCAAAAGATGCTATATTCTAGCTTATTTCCAAACTGACACCAAGCAAGTGACAGTTACCATTATGTAGAGTCCCTTAACAGGCAAATGGGGCATAGGCCAGTCCACCACCATAACAGCACAAAGATATAGGCACGGCTTAAGCCCTGTGCCTGTTGGGGAGTTACTACAACAGTACCGAGCAAGACTCTGGCTGACACGGTTGAAAATGAGGTCGGATGTAAACACACTTGTATCACTCAGCGCAGCTCAGTCCAACATTCACTGCGCTTACCTCTACTCACTTCTAACTAACCCACCCCCCACCGTCCCGTCGTGGACACGTGCTCACAGCGAAAGCCACACATTCGACAAATCCGTAAAAAGTCAATTTGAAGCTTCTGCTGTGATCACCAAGGATCTGGACCTATGATCAGTGATTCAGTGATCAAATAGGAGCACAAATTGCTTCCAGGACATGACCAGACAATGTTACACTGAGTAATGTTACCCAGCACACAGTTCAATTTCTAGGATGTAATGTAAAACACACCAGGATGTATGTGTGTGTTGGGTGTAAGGCTATCTAAAGTGTATCTAAATCTATCTAAAGTGGTGGATGAGCACAGAAATGCTCCCATACCGTACTTGCCCCCATCATCTCCGTTGGCGTTGATCTTCTTGCCGAGGATCTGTACATGCTTCCCTGTCGTCCGGCTGTACAGCTGGTATTGCCGCGTAAATTTGTGACTCATGTCATCAGGCTTGTGATTATCAATGTGGAAGCTGAAGTTTGCAGAACTCTGGTGCGACTCCTAGATGCAGAGAAGCAGAGGGTCAAAGAGTTTGACTAAACCTTTATACAGTAAAACGCAGAGAGGCTGAGTGTCATTATAAGATATGTTAGTTGATAGAAGTTTCTCTAATTTGCTTTTCATGTCTGGCTATTTTGTTCAAAAGTAATTCTGAAGATCGAAACTTTAAACAGAGTGTTCAAGATTGCAGGCAGTTTTAACCAATCTGTGCAGCCTTCAGAAAGACAAAAGCATGATTTCAGGTTAGTGTTCTCTTTTCATCTCTTCGAGTAAAGCAGCTGAATACTTGCGCCTGGAGCCAAACTGAGAAAACAAGTATTCCATTTCCAATAGCAAGCCACTAGCAATTATCCACCTGAAGGATCAGGACCTGTTTCTCTGTCATCAAACAAATATCTGCCTGAGGTCAGAATTACCCTCATAAATCTCACACACACACACACACACACACACACACACACACACACACACACACACACACACACACACACACACAC
>JAQLOM010000002.1:14531894-14547068 GCA_030068315.1 Chrysichthys thysi
ATGAAATACAGTGCATACTGTTTTATTTAGATTTAAATGTTCTTTTAATGTTTGAATTAACATTTTTTTAAATTATAGTTTATATTTTATATTCCAGAATCCCAGGAAAGCCAAAAAATTCGACGAATCAAAATTTGAAAATCCGCGATGAACTGAACCCGTGATAGGTGAACCGCGATATCGCAGGGTTTCACTGTATTCTATTTATTCTCTCTCTCTCTCTCTCTCTCTCTCTCTCTCTCTCTCTCACTCTCAGAAGTATGGGTAGGTTACAAATATATGGCACTTATGTACTTCTTTAAGGAAGTGGTGAGTTTTCTGTGTTAACTGGTTAAGTGTGTGTAATTATTCTTCGAAGTGAGACAGTTATTAAGCAGATTAAGCAGAGTATATTGTGAACTATAAACACAACCGACCTTTATAATTATTATGTAAAACCTATGTTCTAAGTACTAAGTTCCAAGCGGTAGCCAAATTCACTCTTATTTAAATGTCTGATAAGAATTACAACAAAAATGTCCAAGAAAATTTCATGCCAGTAGTAATTTAAAGTATTATCTATTATCCGCTGCTAAACTCTTATGTACTTGGTAACTGAGAAGTCCAAAAATGGCTGGTTTAAATATTGAAATTATGTCATAATGTTTTAGGAAAATTTAGTAAAATTGTCTTAACAAGGTTTTAACCACCCAAAATGTATTTAATACTTAAGTTCTTTGATGCTTCAAAAAAAAATTTAAATCCTTAATATTTCCTTTTTGGACCTTAAACATCATTACATTTTTCAATGAACACTTAAAGAAAAAATGAATAACCCTTTTTGTATTATATACCACACACACATTTACTGTAATAGCACTTGTATGGCTTTTTTTTTTTTTTTAATTATCAGTACTTTGGAGTTTGCACCACACCAGGCCTGGTTAAGAACCAGAATGTGTTATCGGTGGGTGAAAGAACAGAAGTTCTCCTGAAGAAAAAAATGACTGATGATTGATCATGTGGATGATTGTCCCAAAATGGGGCATCCAGTGTGTCTTTTAAAGATGCCCCCAGAGAATCATCATCCCCACCTCTGGCCACTGGCTCCTCTCAGTAATGCTATCCACATCAGAGACGGGGAACCATTGATTTAGCACTTAGCTCTCACGTCCCCCATGAGCGGTTATCATTTCTGGCCCCTAGCCAGAGCCAAGGCGTCAAAGTTACCGATCGATTTGCCGAACTTTGAAGAAGCGGAAAGTGCCAGAAGGAGAGAAGGGAGAGAGGGTCAGATCTGTTTGCTTAAGTGACAGGATGAGGGGTGTGTGGTTGGGGTTCCAGGCCAAAGACCAAAGCAACAGATGGCATTTTCTACATCTCACTCTCATTTAATCGTCGTCACTCGATAATAATATTCCACCAAATTTTTGTTTTTTCAGGAAAGAACAGGCGCCAAAAAAGTAGAAGAATGAACAATCACTGATAGTAAAAAAATAACTAATTAATTAATTAATTAATTAATTAATTAATAAAAAGGTATCGTATCAAACACTGTGATTCGTTTAAAAATTTAAAAACATGAAAAATAAAAAATTTAAATATAACCCAGTGGGCAGTAGAAGCTTTTATGGGAGTTTCTTCAGATGAAGATTGTGCTCAAGGTTTTTATACAACCACCTCTTTCTCTGAATGCTTTTACCTTATAAACTGATGTCTAAGAGCATTTTTGCTTGCTTACGATGCAAGATTTTCTGATGAGGTGAATTATGTAGTGTGTGCCTCCATATCCCAGTATTGTTACAGAAGATAGTTACTTCCATGTGCATTACCTCCCATTTATTATTCAAACACATTGCTTTTCATAGCTTTTAAGGATAGGAGGAGTGTGATAAGGATTTACTGTGTGTTATGAGTTATATATATGATTTTTGACCTTTTAGGGTCATCAGTCGTTTCCTCTGTGTAAAATAAGACAACTCCTAAGTGTCTGACGAACAGTTCCCTGAAAATGTAGAGGCCAGTTGTTAACCTTTTTTATCTAAATCCTACACCTTTAGATTTATTTTGCAAGCTGTTTGTTGTTGTTGTTCTTCTTGTTGTTCTTGTTGCTGAAAAATCCTCTCTGTATGGTATTCCTGCTCAGGTTGAATGCTAGTGGCTTGAGCGTCCTGCCTGCTATCCAGTTCCCTGGTGTCAGCCCACAGCCATTACTCTCCATAAAGGATGATGAATTAAAGGCTGGTACGGAGAGCGGCTGCAGTGCTGCTGTCTTACTCCTGCTCATAAGAATGATAAAGTGCACTGCATCGTCCCAGAGCCCAAACGCTGCATGCGCCTCAGGGCATGGGGATGCTGGAGGAAATCAGGTTTTGGAAAGACGGAGCTTACCAAGCCAATGCTGCTTTAATCATGCACACTCCAAAATGCACGTCTGAACTCCTTTTCGACTGTCCTGTCGGACTACACACCCTTAAGTTATTTGTGCACGTAGAGCATGTGGAGACTCTACATTGCAACATAACACCATGTACAGTAGATAGCAAGTTGCATGGAATTACCTGACTTTTCATCTTTGCATTGTAAACAGAGGATCATGTTTCTCTGGTTCAGGGTCAAAAACAATCCTTCCGTTGTCAGCGCATGTACACATCCCTCTCCGAGTGATTGACACGTTCATAAAACATACTTAACTCCCATGCTTAACTGTTTTCACTGTCACAGCTCTTTATAATAAATGATGGTGCCTCAGTCTGCTACTCATCTTCCAACCATCCATCACCAACCGAACAGCGCTTCCCTACCACCACATGCCTGCTTTATACTATTATTTGTCACTTAGATGATTAATCTCTTAAAGCATAATTGTCAGGCAAGCTAATGCAGCTCCTCTTAGCACACTGATAGGGGTTCATGCCCCTGAGGAGACTTGGACTCGAAATGAAAAATCTCCTGTGGGGTTTTCCTAAAAGCTGCTGTTGAATAAACGAACATGGGGAAAATAGTCATTACAGAAGGGTATAAATCAGCTGAAGTGTAGTATACCTGCGACTACTGTTCGACTTTACTACAGTAGTACGGTGATTTTTGAATAGTAGCCAAAATTGTCTTCCTAACTCATTTCCAGTGCAAGAAATGAAATTTTCCTTTAACTACCATCGGTCTTTCAGTATCTAAACTGAGCTGAGATGAAGTACTAAACTTCACAAATAAACTTAGTAACAAGGACAAAGCAGGCGAGTAAAATTTTCTCTACACTGTCAGTGCTTTTTGATGCATGGCCTTCACCTTGAACCTCATTTATCCTTGTCAGGATCTGGAAACCTTTCATAACATTATATCATTCCCTTTTTTTTCCATATTCAGTTTTTTTCTCTCTCTCTCTTTCCAAACGCATGCATACTTTGTCTGTCCGGACTTTGAGTGGCAGAAACCGCTGCCAGATTGCAAGACTCTGAACTAAAGATGAATGACTTTTCCGAGTTTAAATCAACACAAGGTAATCACGGCACATCTCCTCTCTGTTTGCTTTTCTACTGATGCAAGCTTGACGCTACATGTATGTTAGAATGATCGAAATACTTATACTGTACAAGTATACAATACTGAAATGTACTTTCTTGTGTTTTGCGGGCTAACCCGGGTTCCTGGGGTCTCTTGACGTTATGAATATATGATCTTCCTAATCTAGCGCTAACGATAAACGGATTTTAAAAATGTGTTGCTAAGTAATAAAGAAAGTTGTATAATCGGTGATGGGGTGAAGCTTCATTTTTTTTATTTCATATTCATGAAAGGGTATTCCCATGTAAGTGCTTAGTAATGATCGGTAAGTTTTTTTCTGCCTTCATGATGTGCTGTCTTCTTGATTTTGTTGGTTTGGTTTTTGTCATATTAACAAGGGAAAGAAATGTCATGGTTGTACGAATACCATGCAGGACTGCGGGTCCCATCAGCCACTGTATCTCACCTGATCACGACACTCGTATCACATGACTGTTTGGACCTGATTCATGCTTCGGTTTAATGAGCACTAATATTTAAGTCACAATTGTGGAGCATTCTTTGTCTAGCATCTGTTATGAGTGGTGTTGTTATACGTTGCATCCATCCCTTGCTCGTGTACAGTCGTTTGTGTTTATGTTATATAGCCCTAGTCATTGTTCACATGTGTATCACTTTAAATAAAATACTCTGCACTTGTATTCATCTCAAACCAATCTGTGACAGCTAGTCACAACAGAAACTATTACCATTAAATGTAACTATAAATAGTTAATAGGCACAGTGTTGTTCACTAATAAATTTAAAATTGTATTTGAATTTAATTGTGTTATAAGAAGAATAAAACACTTCTGGATGTACTGCTATACATCTCCATAGGCCACACTGTGTTGTATTACGTATTGCATTTACTTCAATAAACGTACCTATTTTTCATATAGTGCGATCGTTTTAGATGATATTTATCTTATTTCGCTGTAAAGAAAATCACAGTGAGACTTTTGGGATACCTTTCTCTAAAATGGATTGGTGCTTTGCAAGGAATAGAAGGCAGTCACGACATGATTGCATTCTTTTTACAAATGATATTTTCCGACTAAGAAAATGTGTATCTCGTATAGCGCAATTCATCTTCATTAAGTGCTCTCTCTCTCATACACAGAAGTATGTACTCATGTGTTTCCTGTATCCACACCATTCTGAACATCCTCAATCCTCGAGCTAGACTACAGAAGATGATGGATGAGTGTTCGGACGCCTACACGGCATTGTGCATAATGTTTTCTTAAGCCTTAAATTAACTCGAACGTCTTCAGGATCTCTGGGGTCTTTTGAACTTTCCCCCTTACCCACATACTACTTACGTATCTGTCTGGAAGTGACTTGTTTCCCTCATCTCACAAGCAGGAAGAGCAGCACGTAACCTTAGATATCTACACGCAACAGATTGACCCTATGAGACCTTCATACCTTCGTGGTGTAGGCCAGAGCCTTTAAAAACCTTTCAAACTTTTCGGATTACTTCTGAGTCTCTGCAAGTTTCGGAAACGCTTAAAGAACCACATGACATCGGTCTTCCTGTTGGACCAACCGGATGGCTATATGTTTGACCCCAAACAGGACCCAAGTTTTACAGCTTGATTTCCATTGCGCTACCAAAGCCACGTTGCAATCACGTCTGTCTCTCATTTGGCATGTGTTAATAATGAGCAGAGTGATGAGACTCTGGATTGCAGAGACAAGAGTAGTTTGTTTAGTCTGCAGACTTCCTGATGACATCGCCCTCTACCTCCACTCCATCTCGATGACAGATGCAAAGCCTCATGGGATTGCCTGTAGCCCATGCAGAGTGAATGGGAAAAGGAAGTTGCTAGCTGGGTTGTGAGGAACAGTGTCTGTATGGGCACTGACAGCACATCACTGATAACAGCATGAAGACAGCACTGTGCGCAGACAAGATGTAACACTCAGTGTCGGTGGATAAACTGAGCAGACTTCCACTGGATAGCAGGAAAAGCAATAAATAGGACGCACCCAAAGTAACGCTGGTTTGACTGGTCTGAATTGTAATATCTCTGCCTTTCCAAAAAGGATTCATTTAAACTGGACATTTGTTCTCTGTGATTGAGTCTGGCTCCCCTTCGGCTGCCTTGGATATTCCTCGGTTTCTATGATTCATTCACTGACATCTAAGTATGTGATGTGCTACGAATGGTTGTCTGCGTGTGTCTGTTTTAGGTACCTGTTTTCCTTCCTCCAGACTCTCCCAGCATCCTTGCTGTCACAACACAGCGCATGTCGACAATGAAGATGGATTACCCTACAGTCGTTGGGGGGGAGGGATAGATGGAAAGAGAGAGAGAGAGAGCGCGAGAGAGGGAGATTGAGCAAGACAGAAATATTTGGAGAAAGGGAAAGTAGTGGATATCTTAGGTAAATAGATTTTCTAGATATACAAACGCTTTGTTTCTCTGAGCGACACACATGTCACGTCAACGACGTGTCTTGGTTGACCTACGACCCAGCAGGTTGTGGTCATGTGATCAGGTTACAATATTGCCTGAGGTGTCGAGAAGGCATGCTGGGTAAAAGCAAGAAGCCCGATATTTCAGCACTGGAGCAAGGGCCGTCTCTGACCTAATCTGGCCGTTCTTTACTTTAGCACTGTTATTCATCTCCAGAGAATGTTAAGCGACAGAATTCTCCTGGGTTTTAGCAGGACGGACCATCCATTTCAAATATGACACTCCCATCTGATTGTTTTAAATGATCGTTCCCAGTGTATTATTTAACTATAATAAACTTCTCGACGATCATTCCTATTAAAGGATCGTGCACCTTCCTTACCATTTACTAAACGACCGTTAATTCTATTTACTAATATTTACATTGATATAGTGTGGTTTATGATATTAGTGCATTACCGTCCTGGTAAGCATTATTGTGGCTTTCTAATGATCACTTTTAATATACCGGCAATTAAGTGTCTACAGTCCGTAGAGGTTTCACATGGACGTATTAATTTTTCGAGAAGAACCACGTTCCCAGCGAAGCCTCTTTTTATGCTTCGTACATCGCAGTCACGAGAACCCTCTTCAATAAAATCCTCTGGTAGACGATCGACTCCCTGCCTTCGCTCAAACCTGAGAAGGCAAATCAGAGCTGTCACAGTTATGTCCTTACATATGCTTCTTCTAATGCTTGCATGCTGCTGTGCTCTTATTTCAGGGCCATAATAAATACGAGACAGGGATTTATCATATCGCGGGACTGTAATGTGATTCAATTCATTTCCCGACTCACTGTTTAATGAAATGGAGTAAACATCTCAGGCTGGGTAGTTTTTCTATGGAAAGGATGGGGAGATCGGGCCTACTGGAGAGCGCTAGTATTGTTTCTTGTGTCTCCTTGTTTTTACAGGTGGATAAACATGACAGATTCATATTTGTAAAGAATAGCCTGTAATGTACTAGATTGCATTCGGTGTCAATCAAATACTTGCAACTCAGCAACTCTCCATCAAACTGTCTCTGTCCGCAGTTGGAGAGATTGCTAGTGAGAGACAATTGTGATTGTGGCATGGAGATTTACAGAGAGAGAGCGAGAGAGAGAGAGAGAGAGAGAGAGAGAGAGAGAGAGAGAGAGAGAGAGAGAGAAAGAGAGCAGCTTTTAAAAGGATTTTGTCGGTTATTGACTGGTTGCACTCTTCTGCTAATAGCCATTTAAAGATTATAGGCCTGCTGGTGGGAATCAAGGCCTCCATTGTTCTCCTTATTGCATTCTGGCAGATGGGGGCTGACACAACAACACTCTGCCTCCCTGCGGGCACGCTCACTCTGCACAGTCCTCCATCAGCACAGCTCCTATTGAACCAGCCCTAATAACTGCCCATGAATTATTAATCTACATGTGATATTGAAGGCCAGGAGGAGGAGGAGAGGAGGACACGAGGAAGGCGGGGAAGGGGAGGGGAGGCCTGAGATTGGTGTGCAGGTGCCATGCCGGAGGATCTTCTGGTCCAGCCCAAACGCTCCCAGGGTGACTCTTTCTCGGAACATATTGGGCATTCCGATAACGGGGCCTAGCAGAGATAAAATATATATTCATTAAATGTCAGTGGGTTGATGAAATGAGAGCGATCCATTAGAGGCTGGCCCAGGCAATAGCGGTGAGGGCTAATGTTTCCCGGTTGCTCAAAGAGGCCAGACCGCTTTTAGTGCGACCGATGGTGCCACGGGGAGCAAAACTTCTCATCTGGGAAGTTGGGTTAGCAGGGACTACTCTTAAAGAACAAGAAGGACAGATGACCTGGAGAGAGATGAAAACAGTTCAGCTTGGATTGTGCTCATTGGATAAATATAGCGAAGGATTTGGGGACGGTCCCATTGTAGTGTTTGAGTTAGTAGGGTGAAAGATTCCTGCGATTACACGTTATTTGGTTTTACATTAATCCTTGATTCCTCTAAGGACTTTGGCATAGTTTCACAGTCAGAAGTGAGAAGAGAACATTGTTACGGAATTGCATGGCCAGTGGCAAATCTATTTTCATATTTCCCATTATTCAAAATGAAATATGCGCATGGTTTGATGAATTTGATTTTCTCCGAGTCTAAATTTAGAGGAAAACAACGAACAATGCCTGGAGAATCCTCCGCAAACGTTCATTATAAAAGGAAAGGTTCATTTCCTAGACATCGTTATTCACTCTTAATCCTTCTAGTTTAAATAAAGCTGTGAAACATTTATTTAGCACTTGCTCCTTCCCCTACAGAAGTGAATCCACGGTTCTTGTTGTTGGTTGGTCGTGGGGTTTCTTATAATAACACTCTGATATATCAGTGACTCACTACAAAATAAAACATTTTTTTAAGTAGTAATTGTGCCCACTTTTAAGATGCTATTTGTTGTTCACCTAAGACTTTATAAATAGCAGGACATCTCCAGAGTGATCCTAGGGTCTAAGGCGCTAGTGATCTATGGGGTCAGATGTGACGTGAGACCTAAACCGCAGCACTGGCCCCGAAATGTCTCGCATCCTTGCTTAGCCTGACTTTGGTTCAGTGCCCACATTTCACTCCAGAGAGAGCACAGGAAATCAAAACTTTAATAACATTCTGGAGTTTTGCCAGAGTCAAGACAAATAGCCTTGGAATATGTCCAGTGCAAACCAACATTTCGCCACTGGCATTATTGCTCCCTTTTTCATACTTAAAGCAAATGGTACCAAATATGACACTTTCTGTACATATGAATAAATCCGTTTTGGATGGAAATACACAGAGAGTAGACCTGAAGCAAGGTGAAGGGAAACAAAAACAGTTTTGAACCAGAGAAATGTAGGTTACTTGCATACACGACCCTTGGATGTGTGCTTTGATGAACACCACTGAAGCAGAGACAAACCATGCATCATTGCTGCTACATGCCTGGCACTCTCCTTCTTCTTTTCTGTTAACAATCAGAACCTTAAATGACTGAACTGTAAGACTTTTATACTGATCGCGTCCTGCAATGTATATACTTACTTAACGCCTATAAATAACTGTGTGCAACATATCTGACTGTGATACTAATCAAATCAGCTATTGATACCTTATCAAGTCACAAGACTAATCAAAAATGCAAATGAGGAAACGTGCTGAAGGTGCAGAAACACCTTCTGAAAGCTGTTTTTTCCTTAAGGAACATTGTTTCAAATACGGGAGCAAAGGGGGAGAAAAAGAAAAGGGAGGGCCACTGAGCGAGAATGAGCGGGGATGCCTGCAGGGCAGAAGTAACAAAAAGCACTCCAAATAAGTGTGTAGGGGTGGAATCAGTAACCAGCTTTTTCAAAATGAACCATCTGGGTACATGAAAGAGGGGGAGAAAGACAACAAACAAAAGCATCAGGGATGCCAGTGAGTGTGTCAGCCCTCCTCCTGTCTTATATCAGTAAGCGCGGGAGAAAGGAGAGGAGGTGTTGCTACTAAAAACACAGAGAGAGAGAGAGAGAGAGAGAGAGAGAGAGAGAGAATGAGAATCCGAGGCTAGAATGGTCCTCTTGAAAAAGACCTATATCCCCTGAAGGCAGAGCTCAATGCCAGAGGAGTCATGGGGCCCTGCAGGCTGACAGTCATCCAGCCTAATGGGCCTGGCTGTTTACTCTGCAAAGCCGGGAGTGGATTAGAGGGGTAATTAAGGTTAATGATCCTCCCGCTACGCTCGGGTGATCTGTGTTCAAGCACTGCAGGGTGCATGCTAATGCTAACGTTAAGCCGGGCCACTGAGCAATACACACTGATCCTGACACTGTGTCAACTATTATTGAACATTTTACAAGCCTGCGCATGCAGATGCAAGATACTAGTCTCTATGGTTTTTACACTGGAACAGTTTTCTGAACATCACCTGATCAGTAATGATGGGCAAATATAAAACAGTAGTTTTATATTGAGTACCAACAGTTACTCACTGATTATTGCCATCCAGTTTAATATTCACATTAGCGGTCTTATTAAAAACCTTTCGTTTCTAATTACACAATGTTTTACTTTCCTTTTACTGCATTTAGTTAAATTGCATCTATTTAAAAGAAAGGACCATACATGGGAAAATCTTTAAAGAACATTCACATGACAGCCATTTATGCTTTTGGATATATTTCACTTTAGTTTTTAATAAAAAAAGAAAGAAAGAAAGAAAGAAAGAAAGAAAAAGAAATAATTGCATTGCTTACAGTTTACATTTGCTGAAACTGAAACACGCAAGTCGTTAAAGACTTCTGTAGCATATTTCTCTTTTTATAAAACACCATTTCTGGTTTTCCTTTTGTGTCAAATATCAATTAATATAAAACGACGCCATCCAAATAATGAATGTTTCTTTTATGAAGTTATAAAAGTTTCGCTTGAAGTCTGCATGGCAGACATCTCATATTTTCCTCATAGATATATGAGATTACTTTGGGAGAAAGTGAGCTCCATGAATATAATCTTTGACATAAATCATCTTTAATGTAGCCCCTGTTATCTAATTATGTTGCATTGCATAGTACATGTAACAAAAGGCCCTTCCACCTCTGAAAGGAAACATGGTCGTTTTTCACTGTATAAGCTAATCAATTGAATGGGACATCAAAAAAAATGAAATCTGAAGCGCCAATTTTTTGCTCTTACCCCTTTTTGAAACACCGCAGTAATAGCAACAAAGTGCTTTTTTGTCAAAAGTGTACTTTCTGAGAATGGAGTGAGGGCTCGGGGCAGCACATTTGAGCGTGTGAATGACGGGACACATCAGGCCTAAGTGAATTATGACCCTGTTAAACTGGGTTTTAGTGCCATCCATAGCAGACACATTTTCCTGCTTTTTCCTGTAATTTTTGAAAGCCTTTTTGCTGTAATAAAATATCACTTTTTCCTGCATTTGTGCATTAAACGTCCATTGTCTTCTCTTCTTTTTTCCAATGATAATCACATTGAGACTTGCTTCTCCATCTAACCCCTGTGCTCCCTCTGTTAGATCACTTTTCTCTTGTAAAGATGACACTTGGGCTTGCGAATCGTTCTCTCGCTTGCGCCCTCTCAGACAACGCGTTGTGATGATGTCATTGCCATGAAAAGTGTTTGGGTGTTGCAGGAGGCTGTCGCAAAGTGCTCTAAGGTCCCATAAACCTGCTGTTTACCCATCATGCCCTGAGATCAGGTCTTGAACAGAGACATGTCCATTGTTGCGTTGTGTCTCGAGGCACATTCTCAAATTGTCGGTTAACTGCTAGCAGCATGCTATCAGCGGCGATGTTTGTAAAGCTCTGATGTCCCCTCCAGGTCCTGTTATGATGAGATCAGAACATATTCACCTTTATGCCTTATAACCCACAGGCTCCCACCGACGCTACCTGCTGTTATTAAGCAGTGGAACTACGACAGCTGGCGAAGAGGCGACCGCTGAGCTATCGAAACCCAAATGTGTATGGCGGCAATCAGCCGGTGTTAATTGTTTGCAAATGAGAACTGGAGATCATTAAAAAAATGGATGAAAACAATGATTACTGTTTGAATTATGCAACTTAATTTCCCTTGTTGCACAAAGAACGATCAGAAGTGCTTAACAACAGGTCAGAGTTTTAACTGAAAGTGTTATTTCACTCAAAGATAACACTTAAACAGCCCATTTATCACTTCACCCTGCACCGAGCGCAGCTTCTTGGAGCCAGAGGCAGCGCAGCATGTGTATCTATAACCTCAGCCTTATCACCTGCAGTCGTTTCCAGGTTCGATTCATCTTGTCAGCATGCCGTTGTCACTCCTGAGCTGAAATCAATCCAAGCATTACACTACGAGATGGCATTCTCTGAAGAAGCAGATGAAAGCGTGCTGCTCCCATCAGGCTCAATCAACTCTAGAAACTAGAAACGGTGCAGGGGAAGAAAAGTGCAAAGCTGACGGGTGAGTATGCATGTGGAAATAGCATAATATAACTTAAGATGAATTATGAAAATCGAAATTAAAGCTAATGGCACGGTAAAACAACGAAACAGCTAAAGAAAACAGCCAAAGAAAATCCCAAATATTCCTCCAAGAAAGGTTCACTCAGGAAGAAAGAAGATTAATCAAATGGTGAATTTAACAGGCCAAATGCCCAGAGGATTTCTGTCAGAGTGGACAATTGCTTCATTATGTCAGTGACAGCAGCTGCAGGTGTGATTGTCACGCCCCGTCTTCCTCCTCCTTTGTATCTTCCTGCAGTGACAGGGAGATATCAAAAGCTGCAGCATCCCGTTCTCATCACCATGGTCACCATACCTCTTCTACCTACCTCCAGCATCGCTCAGGGGTCTGGCAGCAGCGCCAACATCTGCTGGCTTGGATCACACAAGCACAATAAACGACACAACACACCAACATTTCATCATCGCCAGGTCTCTCTCTTTCTCTCAGGAGATCGATGTGTCTGTCAGTCACAGGGTTCCGTTAATGGACAAAATCAAACGTGTGTGTAATTTTCAAAATAGTCTGCCAAACAAATAGCAAAAGTGCCACCTTTAGGCACAAGTACTGGGTAAATGTTGCTAGAACTAGAAAGAAAAAAATTCCTTCTATTAAGGAAAACTCTCTCATCAAGAAATACTTGAAAAATGTGAGCGCTTTGACTGTGAGTTGAATTTGCTTAAAGTAAGATATACAATTAAATGCAGGGACATGCTCAGGAATTCTTCTGTACTGAGTTTTCCAAGCAGGTATTAACAAAGAAGAGTTTCCTTTCAAAATTCTATGTTGCAGAGATGCTAATTCTGGTATGGGAGTGGGTAGGAGACAGATTGGTGTAAATGATGTCTGAGCTGCCACGAGCACTGTATGTATAAAGCACATGAACAGGACTCAGAAATGCCTGCATCAGCTTGGTAATCAAATCCTGCCCTTCACAAGAAAGGCTAAGTGAAAGATTCTCTCTCCAGGGAGAAGACTACAGGAGTTCTCATTCTTAAACGATACAATGCTGCAAATGGAAGTTTGATGATGGGCTATTTGTACACAAGACAAGAGGACTTCTTTATGGGCTGAAAGAAAGAAAGAAAGAAAGAAAGAAAGAAAGAAAGAAAGAAAGAAAGAAAGAAAGAAAGAAAGAAAGAAAGAAATGAAGTCAAGAATGTTGACAGTAGTTAGCACCTCACAGCAAGAAGGTTCTGTGTTCTGCAAAACTACCAGTTTTCATGTTCTCCCCGTGCCCATGAAGGTTTCCTCTGGGCTCTCCAGTTTCCTCCCTCAGCCCTAAGACATGCAGATTGGGTCAACTGGCTACTCTAAATTGCCCATGGTATAGATTGGCAACCTGCCCAGAGTGTACTGTTCCCTTTGCCTGAAGTCAGCTGGGATTGGCTCCAGCTTCCCCACAATACTTAACGTCAGGCAGTATAGATAATGGATGGATAGATGGAGGTTATTGCATGGAATAAAAATCTCCCAAGTATATAGCAGAACTGGTGTTCATCCCATGTGATTCATCCTCACATTAGGATCTTGCGATCTCCTTGGACAACTCTCTGACCTCATCTTCAGCCACTGAATTCAACCTTGGGGTAATTATGGACATTCTGATATGCTCATGTTAATTTCTCTTTTACAACATCTGAAGGATTTATCCATTTCTATCCACACAGGCCACAGAGGTACTTGTTCAGTGCCTTATCATTTTGAGACTGGACTACTCCAACTCACTCCTGACAGGTCTGCCTCTGAGCCCTATTCGACCTCTGCAACTCATCCAGAATGCAGCTGCAAGATTTGTTTTCAACCTTCCTAAGATCTCCCAAACCACTTTATTGCTACACTCCCTCCACTGGCTTCCTGTACCTGCCCACATCCGATTTAAAACAATGATGCTTGAATGCAAAGCCAAAAACAGACCAGCACCCACTTAACTTAAGCACGTATCACACTCTGCACTGCACCATGTTCCCTCCAATCCGCTAACATTGCACAACTGGTCCTGCCATCTCTCAGGGTGCAAGGAAGGCATGTGTCTGCATCAACACTCTTTTCTGTTCTGGCACCAAGGTGGTGGAATGAACTTCCCCTAGAAGAGCTGAGTGACTGATACTCTTCAAACGATGTCTAAAGACTACTACTACTACTACTTCTTTCTGAACTTAAATGAACACTTTAATTTAATTTTTTTTTAATGCACTGTTTTTGTGCTTTTCTTACTACCGGTATATTACCTCTCCTGCAGACTTTTAAACTGATGGTATTCTTAGTTTGTGTCCTAGTGAACCTGTATCAGGATGTATTTATTGCTAGAGACTGTAAAGCTTTTTTTTTTTTGTCATTTCTGCATAAGAGAGTTTGCCAATTGCCATAATTGTAAATTTAAATATAGTGGAATTCAAAATTATTTCCCTAATATTTGTTTTAATACACATTATTATTTTTATTTTATATCATAATAAATAATGTATTCAGTTATTATTATGATATATTTTTTTTACTGTTGTTGGTAGTAGTAGTAGTAGTACTGTAGTAGGAGTGGTAGCCTAGCAGTCAGTGCCTTCAAACGGAAGGTTGTGGGTTCAAGGCCCAGGACCTACAAGATACACTGAGGTACCTTGCACCAAGCACTGCTCCCTGGGTGCTGTGCTGTTTGGCTGCCCCCTGCTTCACCTGGTGAATGGGTTAAATGCAGAGAAGTAATTTCACTCTGTCACGTGGTGTGTTTCACATGTGATGATCACGATTATCACTTCTTCTTCTTCTAGTGGAAGTGGTGGTAGTGGTAGTGGTAGCAGGGGTAGTGGTGGTGGTGGTTGTGGTAGTAGTAGTAGTAGTAGTGGTAGTGGTGGTATTGTGTTGTTCTGGTCCTTGTTCTTTTTTATTATTATTCATTCATTCATGATTTATTCATTTTCTGTAACTGTTTTAACCTGGTCAGGATGGTGGTGACTGCATATCCTGTGGAACAGTGGGAGTGAAGCAGGAACCTGGACAGGACTATTAGTAGCAGTAGTAGTAGTAGTACTGGTGGTGGCGTTAGTAGTATTCATTCATTTTCAACCAGACTGGTGATGGAACTGGACCCTATCCTGGGAACACTGAGTGTGAGACAGGAACACCTCTATATTCTGATGACGACGACGACGATGATACTACTACTACTACTACTACTACTACTACTACTACTACTACTACTACTACTACTACTACTAATAATAATAATAAT
>JAQLOM010000002.1:14547168-14559540 GCA_030068315.1 Chrysichthys thysi
CCTCCCACAGTCCAAAGACATGCACAGAGGGGATTAGGCTAATTGGCTACTCTAAATTGCCCATAGGTGTGAATGTGGGATTGGCGCCAGCTTCCCTCTGCGACCCTGAACAGGATTATGCGGAAGAAGACGAATAAATAATAATAACAATAATAATTATAATATACAGAATTGTGCTCTCTTGATTCCAGACCCATATCAGCCTCATATGAAGCGTGCAGCCTATTTAAAGTGTTATGTTAATAACTTTTAATTCAATAATTAACCAACCCTGTGCGTAAATGTGAGAGGATCGCCCATGGCTACGCTTTAATGCGACTGTCTTTCCTTTTAAAAGTTTAATTGAGCAACGAGTTTAGCTATTAAGGCGTATGTAAACAAAACACTACATCATCGTCCTCAGCGGCCTAAAATCATTTGCACCTCAGATAAGCGGACAGTAATAACCTTTCATTCTCTCGTTTGTCAATTAGTACCGGCGGAGGAGAGGAAGGGGGGCAAACCGTCCAGCTGAGAGCGTGCAATAACGCGCAGCTGTGCTGAAGAATTCGGTGGCTTTATTACTCGGCGACACAGCGAGACAGAGACATATTTCAGTCATTGGCAGCTTAATGAGGGCGCCCCGAATCCACAATCTAAATGCCAGCCAGTCCCGGAGGAGCAGCGCGCGCTCCTGTAGCCTGCACGGGATTACGAAAGCAGCACGCGCCACCTGACGGCCAACGCACACACTTCCGCCTTGAATAAAACATCCGGCTTTTATCAACGATTAATCTCTCCGTTTATCAGTACTGCGTTTACACTCTAACGGCCTTATCGCTTAAAAAGAACCCAAGAAAAGCAATCAATCTGAAAAAAAAGAGAAAACAATGGTTTTATAACTACTCTAGTCCCTCCTGAGAATGAAATAAAGTGAAATGTGTCTGTAGACTTTATTCCACTTAATAACACAGAGTACATGAACATGCTTTTTGATTTGATAACGCTCAGGGTTCCTCCTGTCAGATTATTAGCTATTTAGATAGTTAACCTTAGGCACGAGTTGGATAGGCTGTAACTATCTAAAACTGGGTTTTTGTTGTTTGCTAACATGACTAGCATACAAATGAGACATTATCGGGTATCACACGTCATCAAGTGTGGCTCTTGTGGAAAATTTTATACACAATTCAAGAAAAATGCCGTGGGTTTAAGCAGAACAATTTCGTCCTCAGACAATGTAGCAGAAACAGACAGACATCCAAACGGAGTTAGCATTAATATCGTTTGCTTTTCATTAGTATCACGGAGCTTTATGTGGTCAAATGTAGATACAGTGGTACCTTGACTTGCGAGCGACCCAGGTTACGACATTTCCGAGATACGAGGTTGATGTCGGGCTAATTTTTGCTTTGTGACACTGCAGTTTTTTGGGATACGTCATTGGCGATTTCATCAAGTTTCGTGCGGCCCGCCGCCATTACGCGTTCCCGTGTCCCAGTCCGCCCCAACCTACAGATCACGTGTCGACCTCGCTGAATAAGCATCACCGCAGCATTTCTCACTTCGTTTTGTGTTCTTTGTGGTGTTTTGGGACTTTATTTGTCCTGTACCCTGTATTTTCACCATGGGTCCGAAGAAAGTGAGTAGCAAGGCTGGTGCTGTGAAGAAGAAGAGGCCACTTACCTTAGATATAAAGCGGGAAATCATTGAAAAACACGCTCAAGGTGTGCGCGTTATGGACTTGTACAAGGAGTACGGGCGAAGTAATTCTACCATTAAGTTAAGTTTAGCGCTAAAGTGTAGCATAAGTTTAGCGATGTTCTGTTAGCGTATAGCAAGTGTTCAGTTGGCGATAGAGGGCGACGTACGTCATGTAAACAAACCTACTCCGACATTCTCTTCCTCCTCCCATCACCAACGTCCGTCCTACACCTCACTGCTCCGCCTCCATCATCGCTTCTTGTGATCCTCAAGGTAAAGTAGACTTAATAAAACCAGTTTATTTCTTTACACTCACTTTTATTATGTTTTATTGTTTTATACATTATCTGTTATTTATATAGTACATTTATCTTGTTTAAAAACATGTAGCAAAAGAAATTGGTGTGTTTTCTTGGGGTTTTGGAACAAATTATTAGTAATTTCCATTCATTTTAATGGGGAAATTCAATTTGTCTTACGACACTTTTGACATACGACCTTGCTCCTAGAACGAATTAATGTCGTATGTCAAGGTACCACTGTACTACTCTTTTGCTGTTAACCCTCCATGCACTAAATGAAACAGCTTCAAATTCAGAACAGCTGAGAGTCAATAGCAAGAGGAGTAGCGGTACCCTATATATCATCTCTGTCCCTTTCTCCTATCTTTATTCACAGTGAATCCATTTACTAGTGAGTTTTACAATGTCTTGATTAGTCTGGATGAATTTGCTAAAGTTTCATTTGCGATATTTTGAGCTGATGGGTTCCTGCTCTCTGTTGGGTTGGTTCCTGAGATTTCAGGCTTGTGTTGTTATAGGTTTCTCGTCCTGTAACTGATCTACACATTTCGTTTGGTGTTAGATACATACATTTACAAATTTCCCAGTTTATGTTTTTGTATGGGTAACTGTCTCTGACTGTACAGCCTAGAATAACTGTTTTCCCTAGCTAGAGAGGTCAAGCTGGGTATTGGGTAACTTAACCCTGCACTTTATGGAGCTGTCCATTATTAGCAGCTTTCTGCCCATGACCTTTGACCCTAACTGACCCCTGCACACGGTGCTACAGACCAAGGGAACTGAGTTCTGCTAGCCTTCCTCCTCACATCCCAACATCAGCTCGCACTCTCATCGAAGAGGGAATCATTAAGCCGGCCTTGAGAAAGAGGGCCAGGGGAGAGCTTTACCGAGCCAAACACTATCATGAGAAAGAGTGTCCGTTCTAATATTCACAGATACTGTTACACGAAAGTGAGAATGAATCATCTTTTAATTGCATTCTCTCTTTTCCTTCTCTGTTTTTTCTCTATCCACTATCCCCCTTTGCCTCTCCCTTTTTCTCTTTCTCTCTCACATACATACACACACACACACACACACACACATCAGCATACACACACTCCATTCTCTCTCTCTCTTTGCCACTCTCTCTTTCTCTCTCCCTCTCCATTCATTAAACGCACATCCATTGGAGAATAAGAGCGCTCCATTTTAGACTAGGATTCATTTTCAATTAACCTCTTCAGAAGATGAATCCGAGAACCACTTATTTTAAATTATCCATTTATTTTAAAAGTTCAAGACGGATCATTTACCTGGGCACTCTGTCAGTCAGCCATAAAAAATCCCTCACCTGCCACGTGCATCTAAAAATAAAAGCCACACTGAAACTTTAGATAAGCATTTAAGAAGGGCAGTGTTGCTTTCTCACCCTGGACGTCTCACGCTCTCAGCCAGCCGCATCAGCCGAGGAGCCAGCAGTGTTGAAAGCTAACACCAGGCTGCTTTGCTGGCTCCCCTTTGCTGTTGTCACCTAGCTGAGCTCTAGTGAGCTATCACCTGCGCAGTCAGGATCCCGACTGAAACAGATTGAATTCTGATTGATTTCTGCCCGGGAAAGAGGGGGAGAATTTAAAGGTCTTCCTTTTTAATTGGGTATTTGGTGTGTGCTGATGAGAGGACTGTGTCCGTCCCTGGGGATCCTTTATGGGGCAATAATGGCGCTCAGCTACAGCTTCGTCTGCTCTCTCTCTGGAAGGCCATAACCCCGCATTTGTTCTGAGTGCTTTTCTATTATGCATTGATAGTTGAGTATCAATCAATATGGTAGAAGGAAACAGAAAACCTAGCGAAACCAACTTCTTAAGTGTAAAACGGCTCTTAATACCAGAGCTTTCAAACAACTTAACCTCAGCGCTTTTTTTGTGTGTGTCTTGCTCGGCTGGTGGGTCTTTTGGAGAAGACAAATATGGAGACAGTGATGGTTTACTTAGTACAAAAAGAGGGGGTTCAGAGTAAGTGCACAACGAGACAGTGTTTTTCAGCTTTTATAGAGTTGCTGATGTATAGGCAAATACATGCTTCCAACTACACACACATACACACACAAAAGCACAAGTGATTTTTTACAGCTGATGGACTTAATAATGCAAGCAGAAGTAAATCACATGACGATGCGAAGAATGAGGTGAACGTTGTGTGAGCACAACTGCTAGCATACAGCAAGTATTCTTTGTAAAAAAAAAATCATTAGCTACAATTAAAAAAAATCTGTCTGTTTTTACACTTTTTAAGCAAAATATTAACAATGAAATCATCAAAACAAAGCAAAAGCATTTACATAAGCTAGATCAATCTGGTGTATTTATGTAAAAATGACTACAGAAACGTGTTATAAGTGTTTATTTACAGTGCTCAGATAACAGGTACTTACTCACAGAAAACGTCAACTATTTTACAGAAGCGATGATGCTACGCAGTCCTAAAATGCAGCTAAAACTTTGATACGTAGAACTGTTATATCTTACAAATACGTATATCCACTTTGTTGTCCTTCATAATCTTCATCATCTTCACTCTCAGCTTCATTGATAGATGTGGGGTGAGCTTCATTTTTTCCTTCAGGAAGCTCTCTGCCTGAAAGATTAAGGTAAGCAAGAATTACAGTTGTTGTCATAAAAGCCAGTAAAAAAATTGAGTGTACATTTTTCAGACAGACTAACAAGCCGTATGAATAAAAGCACTCTATGCCCAGGAGACAGCACTTTCAGGAGAAGTACATTATATTTTAGTGGATCTCCTGCTTGACCCTTTCATTTTGATTCTATAAACATTTTTCATAATTTCATCTTCTCACAACACTTCACCATTATTTTGTCCGAAACATCTCCCAGGGTGTTATAAAGCTCAGCTAGTATAAGCAGGTCTGCATTGTGTCACCTTTCTCCACTGGCAAGAGTTCCCAGAGTTCCTTGCGGTAGCGACATTCCGGGAAATGGCAAGTGGGTTGGGGGGGTGGGGGGGGGTGGAGTTGCCTGTGGCTCAGATAAGAGGCGGATAGTAGAGATGCAGACCCCCCCAGAGAAAGAGATAGTAGCCAGACAGTCACACCAAAAGCCTGCCACATAATACACACATCCCTCCACCCCCCATCATCCAAATCTCACTCATCTCCGTCCTCTCTCGACCGCCTGTCATCACTAATACTGTGTTCTTTCAAGAGAAAGTCTGTGACTGGTGTAAAGCTATCTGCCGTTCCGTGGGATTTCTCGGAAAACCAAGTTCACCTTTACTCAGGCAGAGATGATGGGTACTGATAGTTGGGGCTCAAAATCGATTTGGCTTCCACTGTTGATTTTCATGCACGTCTTTTTCTACCACAGTACAGACCGCAAAAATTGTACACGACATGTCACTGAGATTCGTGGAAAAAGGAAAAAGTGTAACTCCTTGTGTTAATAGCTGCTTTCAGACTATCAGGACAGTATCACAATGTTGTCTTTAGATTAGCAGTGGAAAAACTCAGGTCTTGTGGAGGCCCCAACCTTAAAGAGAGCATTTTCCATCATCTAAAACACCAAATTCAGCCCATGAATTAATAATGAATATGAAATAGATGACCTAAATGAGGTAGAATGCTACCTCAGGTCAGACTCCCCGATTTTAGAGCATTGCTGTTAGTTATAGTCTCATTATATTTTAATTTAATACCAAGTTCTTTGAAGTTAGTTTTTTATTTTGTATGCATTTAATTCCATTCTATTTCATTTTCACTTTCTTTCACTACACCTTTTATTTTATCCTTGTGCATTCTGTTATACTGTATTGCTTTTATATAATAATAACAACAATAATAATTGTTGTTGTTGTTGTTGTTGTTGTTGTTGTTGATGATGATGATGATGATGACAATAATAATAATAATAATAATAATAATAATAATAATAATAATAATAATAATAATAATAAACAGCTTTTAGTGTTTAATTTCACAACTTGATCATACATCACTTCTTGCACCTACATGCCTGAAAATGAATATGTAAGTAAAGGTTAGTAAATAAAGGTTATTGGGTTTTTTTTTTATTTCTTCAGAAATGCAGTTTTATTGTAAACCTACAGATATAAGGCTGACTAAAGGGGAGCACTTCCTTTCAACATTAAAGAACTGTGCAAATAAAATAAATAAGTAAATAAATTCATGCTGGTTGGTGCTTTCCTTCCTATATTACTTTGTATACAGGATGTCCCAAAAACACACTCACTCTGACTGCACATTACTCATCTTTTTTGTTTGTTTGTTTGTTTGTTTGTTTGTTTGTTTGTTTGGTAAGGTGCAATTAATGTGAAATAATGGCAGTCATGCAGCTAAATTTTGAAGAAAAAAGAATTCCCCACTCATTGCCCAGACCACACACCAATGGACTTTTTTTTTTACGTGGATACCTCAAAACTAAGGTTTACACCTGAACCCTAGCAACAGTCGATGAGTTCAAAGAGGAATTTGAAAGACTACAAATGCAATTCCAAATGCAATGATTCATAACATCCCTGAATCCACTGGTCTGTGTTATCATCTGTGTCTGGAAAATGGTGGTCTTCAGCCTGAATGTATGCAAACATGCAGGAATGAGTAGACTAGACTAGGGGCAGAAGATTAAACTTTTCTTTAAATTATATTTAATTTTCTCTAATTTATATCATTAGACTTCTATTTATGTTAATAAAAACTGCATTTATTGTCATTCAAAGTTTTTTGGGGACTTCCAGTATAAATAGCATTTCTCAGTATGGTGGAACCCTATGGTATGGTGGAAGTTTAGCTTGTAATCAGTCCTAATTAAAATGGCACTGTACTGACCTAATAGTCATACAAAGTCTTTTCTTAGTAACACATCTGAGGAAAGGTTGATATTCTGCTCTCACTGCACCTTTACATTATGTCTATAGTAAAAAGCTAACAGCCATGTACTACCTAGCTCCATTAATTATTTACCTAATACTTGGCTTTATATTTATCAGTTGCCTAGCAACAGTGTTCTCACATTTTTAATAATTTCAGGAACAGATCAGCCATTTCATCATTTCAGCCACCACCCCTTTTTGAACACATGCATGTGTGGCCTTTATTTGGCATTCAGTCTAGGTGTTCGTGCAAAAATAATGTCTATATGCAAACTGGAATAAATATAAAGGGCAATTATTGTTAGCATAAAAAAATTAATAAACATTAAAAAAAAACATTTCAGAGTTGGATGTTGTGTTTTTTTTCCCCCTATTTTACAAACTTTATCCAAAAGATGATCATACATACTGGACATCATTTGTATATGTACATGGGGACCTTTTTGGTATACAGAGAGAGAGATTTCTGCGTATGAGAATGGAAGACCTTTAAATGTCTGTCATCTCAGGCAGTTGACCATTCGCATTGTTTATCAATGGCTTCATGTGTGTGTATCAAACAGACCTCTATGTATAATCCGTAATCTCGCGGAGGCAGACGTTTCACCGTAGGTGTTCCTGGCAGCACATGTGTATACCCCTGCATCATCAGAGCTGACCTTTTGGATCTGGAGCCAGCCAGTGAGCTCAAAACGCCGCGGGCCTCCACTCGCCTATAATTACACATAAACGAATCCACCATCTGTATCTGTAGCTGTGGAGCTGTGTGAGTATACATTTTTCAATTAAAGCTATATAAGTATAGAACAGTGGAGACAACAGTGCATCTGTTTATAACATATCTGTGTGATATATCAATACTTGGACATAATTATAAAGCAATAGATTAAACAAAAAATGTGTACATACCTGTATGGCTCTGTTTGAATCCTCAGCAGCAACGAAAGAATTGTCTCCCTCTTTCTTCCACTGGATGGAGGCCATAGGGTACGAGGACACCTCACAGGAAAGAAGGATATTAGTCCCTTCCAGAGCAGTGATGTCACCTGGAGCATAGGTAATGACTGGCTCTGCAGAGTTAACACAGGGCAAAAATTGGTTGTTAATGTTGGTTTAAGAATGAACACAGGCATGCATAAAAAATGTGCTCTGGTCCCTTTTGTGCTAAGCGAGCACTCTATCAATTCACAAAAATCAATGACACCATGGAGGAAGAATTACACGGAGCAGGAGAAATATGAGGGACTGAACAGCTGCTCATGCAGGCTATATATGGTTTCATAGATTTCAGATAAATGAGCTTTTAGCATTTGTGTACAGTGTCTCCATTCATATATAGCACCGTGTACACATGTGGCTATAGTTACTACAATCCTCACAAATTGCAAACAAGCTGGATGAAAACTTTCAAAATACTGTTTTAAAAAATATACCAAGAGCGACAATGTCAACATTCCAATAAAATGACCCACATCCTTCTCATTGCATTTGAAAAGATAATTAAAAAAAAACTTTTTGGGATATAATAAGAGATATACTCACTTGCTCTGCAGGGTCCATCATGTGCCACTATGACCTTTTCCTGCTCACCCAGCCTGCGCTGCACTGCTCGTAGCTGGCAAACATTCTCATATGTCTTCCCATCTGTGCCGCACAAAATTTCCTGCTTGGTGCACACGCACACAGGCTTGGGGTCTGCCTTCATTGTGGGGTCCCTGCGTGGAGCTTTACAGCGGAGTCCCTTGGCACACTGACCAAAAAAAGTGGACCCTGTCCTGGGTTCAAGGTCACAAAGTTGGCCCTCTCCGTTCCCACATTCCCAACAACACCCGCACAGGTCCCGGACCTGGCCCCATAAGCAACTCTGGAGCAGCCTGGCATCCGGGCACTGCTCTCGCTGGCACTTTGCTGGACATTGCTGGCCTGGTCGGATGTCCCTGTGCCAGTCTACATGCCTGAGGTGTTCCAGGGAAAGAGGCTCGGTGAGGGAAGCTAGCAGCAGCACTAGCAGCAGCGACAAATATGGCATCATCTGTTCCCCAGGTTGCATTTGCTGACAAACAACTGGAAAGCAAGTCACTGTTTTGGAGATCTTTGCTGTGTCTCAAACAGCGGCAAATCCTTTCATCTCACTGCTGGCGGACAAGCTTTTAACAGAGATGAGTGATCCTTAGCAGGCTACAGGCCTCCAAGTCCCAGACTGCTGGTGTCAATAGTTGGCTGCAGATTTCCTGCAAGCTAAAGTAAGGCCACTTATCTGCTTTCACTCTTCCAGCCTAAACTCTTCCTATAAACAGAGAAGGGAGGCGTCTGTCTTCGCCCGCAGCTTAGACAAGCATATAGCTGAGAAAGTGTGTATGCATGAGAGGTAAAGAAAGGGAAAGGGGAAAACTCAGAGGGGAGCATTGGGACCCTTTTTAAATTGCAAGGGTGCTACATCAACATGCAAGAAAGGTGTGATTAGAGACCGGCAGCAACCAATCACATTGCTCCGTGTCGGGGGAACGGGGGTGCACAGGCACCGGTCGAACCTGAAATGTCACTGTCAGCAGAAAATGTCATAAATTAAACCCAACACACCTGGTCCGTACGGATCCCTGATTACCTGCAATCAGTAGGGCTTTAAAGCTCTAAATGTCCTGTAGCAGTAAAATGTGATTATGTTGTAGAGTCATGTCATAACCTGCATC
Organism: Chrysichthys thysi; assembly: GCA_030068315.1. Lineage (NCBI taxonomy): Eukaryota > Metazoa > Chordata > Actinopteri > Siluriformes > Claroteidae > Chrysichthys > Chrysichthys thysi. The sequence continues at coordinate 14,556,728 of JAQLOM010000002.1, forward strand.
TCATTTTCGCAGATGAACGAGTCAAACAGGCTATTTAATTCATGAATTCAAATCTATTCAATCATCAGGCCATATCCTAGGTTATCCATAATCATAACCTGTAGCCATAGCAAATGATCAACCATCGTAGCATTCTTTTCTGCCTTTTTTTTTTACCTTGAGATATTCAGACAAATATGTTGCTTTCCTTGAATTGCATTGAACGCAGCTCATAGACTTCACTCCAGCCTGAGTAATTGAGAAGACATTTATCCCTCCTCCCACTAATCTCTCCATTCTACCTGCAGTTCTCACCTCTTTGTATTAGAGCAAAACAAACAATTAGGGTGCCATTAAGGGCCCATTGTTAATTGTAAATAATCCATCATTAATATTGATTAGCTGCAGTGAGCAGAGCTCATTCAGCCCATGCCTCCTAATGAGTTGGTCTTAGTGGGGCTAATTGCTTCAGGCCATCTCAATGGAGTGCTGGAATGAATGGACTGCTTGAATGCATTGTGAGAGAAACGGCAGGTAGCTTTACACCGAGCTGCGGCCTAGTATTACAAGTCAGGGTTTGAAAGGATTGGTATGTATGTGGTATTTATGACATGGAGAAACTTCGTCTTAATACAGAAATGCATTTTCATTCTACAGCAAAGTCAACATAGAAACAACAGAAATCTCTGTATACTGTTTAATGTTACTTTTTTGGTTTTGCTTGTTCTTGTCAACCTGTCAGCAGTGTGTCATTACGGTTAAAAAGTAGGCCTATTGTACTTACTTACATGTACTTACATTACTGGTACATTTTTGCTCAAGGCAACACTTCCCTGCTTGTCAGCCAGTGATCTCTTAATATCAGCAGTTCTTGAGAAACAATGTTGCTCATCTTCTTCTTTCTGTGTAAAGCAGCTGTTTTCCAATGTATGAATAATCACAGCATTTTTATTACTGTATTTTTAGTCATTTGTAAAATCTTTTTTTTTTTTTTTTAAAGATTTTTCACCTCAAACGATGAGTATAAGCTACTTAACGTTTTAATCTCTAGCTGGATATACCCGTACACAGATGGAAGATCCGACTTTTCTATCCTCAGTTCAATTTCAAATACTTTATGTTTGCCCTTGCGCTAGTATTGTTTCATATTATTGAGCAAAACTGAGCAGGAAACATCATATAAATCCATAAAACACTATCCATAATCTGACAGGGATGAATGTTCTGACTAATTATCACTAAAATATCTTACGGGTTTATTCTATGGAGCATGTAAAAACGTGCGCTCGTTTAAATCTAGATTTCAGTTACTGTATCGCTACAAAAAATACAAATAAAATAAAATAAACAGCCTGCATCCACATTATGTCGGCATACAAAACTAAAACGTTGCACTTTATTATTATTGTTGCTGTTGTTTACATATATTAAAGAGTTTCAGTAATACACTTGGTTGTAAATGTCCTCTATAATGGGTTCTTGCATCTTGTGATTCATTTTCAAATGGACAGCTGCTGCCAGAGCTATGAAGATCTATGGCATCATTCCATCTCCTTCCTCTCTCTCTCTCTCTCTCTCTGTCTCTCTCTCTCTCTCCTCGTATCTTTCCCCTTTGTCTCTTATAAAAGCAATATACAAGGAGGCAAATAGGAGGAGCAGCCTCACAGTCATCGCGGAGCCTGGGTAAATTCAATTCTTTTATAAGAATGTCACAGAGGGGAGGTCACAGCTGGAGCAAATGCTTGTCAAACTATAATTCTGGATGCTGTATAGCACATGAATTGCAGCTGTATTGTGTTTAGCACAAACAGGGGAAGAATATGCCTAATATGAGGGATTTTTCATACTGCTTCATGATGACATAAAGGGCCATAACACACTGCACTGGAGGAAGGACTTAATCTCTGTAGGGTTCTTTTTCTGCTTGTAAAGCGTTTCGTCCAGACCGAGGGTTTTACACATTTTAATGTGACGAATATGTGAATTTATGTGAGAATGTCAGGGCTTTTTTAAACGTAATTAAATTTAATTACATTTAATTACATTTAATTCAATTAAAATCCCCTTGTCGTCTTGTAAATCATTCCATAACAAAGACGAAACAAAACTCAGCGAAACAACACCAAACAAAGCATTCCGTCATAGTCGCTTCATAGGCAGCATAGAAGAACATTGCTTTCTCATTATTCGTTTGAAATATTCATTTGGAAACAGTCAACTATATTAGCCACTAGCCATCGCTAAACCTTCTGCACACTGTTATATTCCTTTAAAATTAATTTAAACTGCAGCTTTTTCTTGTTATTGTCTTCAGCCTCGAACGATCGGCCCGGGTGCAGGGATTTCACACAAGCGAGCAGTGCATCTGCGTGGGGCCTTTTGCGAACTGCACAGCAGGCCACCGCCACTAATCTGCAAGAAGCTGTTGACGTCCGACGTTTTAAGTGCATATCTCACTGTTACATTAATCGCATCACTGTAACAGGTAGACCTGGCAGCATGCACGGTATTTCCCAACAGTCACACCCAATGCCTAGCTAGAACTGAATAATTAAAGTGATTGTGTATACAGTAATTCATTTGAAGTGCTCTCTCATTATTTTTCCCCCCGGGAAGGTCCGAGCGGGAAACGCAGTATTGTGAAATGCTCTTAAATAAATAAAATAAGCACTCCGCTTCATCCTAATGAGGCTCAGGAAAGATATACAGCTCTCCATAGCCATTATGCAATTTATACACAGCATTTAGCCTTCTAGATAAGCATGTGTGTGTGTGTGTGTGTGTGTGTGTGTGTGTGTGTGTGTGTGTGTGTGTGTGTGTGTGTGTGTGTGTGT
>JAQLOM010000002.1:14618934-14629008 GCA_030068315.1 Chrysichthys thysi
CGACAAAGGTGTGTGTGTGTGTGTGTGTGTGTGTGTGTGTGTGTGTGTGTGTGTGTGTGTGTGTGTGGGAGAGGGAGAGATCGAGGATGTTTTTCTATATCCAACTTGAAGTTTACACACTCCATAAGGTTCTTCTTTCTAATTTGGTTCATGTGAGGTTAGTGCTCCTCAGTCTCTCTCCCTCCCTTGTTTACTCAGGCCTAACCCTAAACTTCATAACAAAAATGTAATACAAAAAAAACCCCCAGTGCTAGCACTTTTGCCTGTAGTACATGGTCTGTAACCACGGCATATCCAAGCCAGAATTCATGGCTGGGTTCATGTTTGATTGAGACTGAATTGCAGGTCTGTAGTTAAGCCTGTGCTGTCAAGCTCTGCAGATTTCAAAGTGTTTCCACAGAGCTGTGTGACCATATAAAGATATGTGTGTATGGGGAATTACAAGATTGTGGGTGTTGGTCTGCGAGAGTGTGTACAGAGATAAGGCTCAGTGTGTGAACAGACAGCATGGAGGAAACACGCAGATTAAAGGTGCAAGTGATTGACTAGAAGGAGGCACGGCTGTGGTTTTAAGAAAGTTAATAGAACTTCAGTGTTAATCCCACCACTGCACAGCACAGATAACAAGACCGTGTGTGTGTCTTTAGTGTTACATCATGAAGTTACAACCTGAGTAAAATCACTCGCGTTTCTTCGTCTTGTACACACACACTCTGCCTCTTTCTTTCTCCCTCTGTCTCACTTTGCTGAGCCTCTAAACAGAGCCCCATTCAAGGCACCTCACACCCATTACCCTTTCTCCACCTCTGTCAGTATGCATTGTGAAGGTTCAGTACACTGAGTGAAGTCTTAGAAACAGGGACAGGAGAGGAGAGGAAAAAAAGAGGAGGAGGGCAGTCGCAGTGGTAGAAACAGAGCAAAGGTAGAAAAGTATAGGAGCAATGAGCTTATCTCTGTTAGGAAAAAAGGAGGAAAGAGCGCTAATTTGGAAGGGCATGGGAGATAGGAGAATAAGAGAGAGCACAAACTGAATCAAGCAAGAAGAGTAGACTAGAGGCAGCTGGTGTGAAGAACACCTGCAGTAGATAAATGGAGACACACAGAGGTAGAGAGAGAGAGTGAGTGAGTGAATGAGTGAGTTTGGGGAGAGCGGTCACTGGAGGCCATGTGATTGCTAGGCTGTGGACAGCCTTGTCATCTGAGTTTTACATGATGGGTGTGTGCCTCATGGGGAGCCCTTTCCCTGCTCCCTCACTCCCTCTTCATCCATACTCCATTAGCATAATGATGGCTGTCCAGGGAGCTCTGAGGAAGGGCACGGACTTGTTCTGGCATGTCAGAGATGGTTAGAGCACAGGGAAATTAGTAAATAGTCAAAATCACTGCCAAGTGGGGTTCACAAGAACACAAATGTACAGCTGGATAGTCAACCATAGTGCCTAGTTTAAATATTAATTTATATTAGGATATTAGGGATGGACAATGTATTAATATTGTGATTAATTATATCGCAACACTTTTCTAAGACAGGTATTTGTCAGTACTGAACCATTCCATTATTAGGAAGTAGTCTAGCAATGACTGTCCGACTGAATACTAGTATTCTGGTACCAAGCTTATTATTGTGATATGAGAGTTTTGCCCATACCCATACGGATAAATTACTCTGCAAACCCAGGTCTTTTACTGAGATATTTCTGCACAAATTTTGCACATTTTTGTCATATTTTACAGTAGTGGATGGCATATTCTCCTTAACCTCCCGGCATTACCCAATACACACTTGTTTTAAATGATTTTAATATTTTCAGGATGAGTGTGTGTATTACCTTGGTAATATTTTTGCTCTTAGGATATTCTGATGCTAGTGCACCAGTAGTGACTGGGGATATTTAGCTGAAAGGGTCTATGACTACCTGACTCTTAAATAAATGTTAAAATAAAGTCCAGAAGTGAAGTATTAAAAACAAACGGCTAAAGTCATAACTCCTGTGTTATCTCAGTTTGGTTTTCTATAAGTCGAGTTGTCGAAATGTTTGTAGCAAAAGACCAACAATCAGTACATTTTGTATAATATATCTGCACTTATGCTTACTTTCAACTGGTAGCACTCTGAGGCTGACTGAACAGGTTCCAGGTTTGTTCATGCAGCTTAAACATGCATTACGGTTTCAATTATAGCTTTTAGGAGGACTGAGAAATCTGACAATCATCACAGAGTGAACTGGGCTTCGTAGTGGAATGAAATACGCATACTTTGAATGCAAAAGCACTCATGATGGCCTTACTGCAGCAGTTGGTCAGAGCATGAAGAAAAATTACATTTTAAAACATTTTTTGTATAAAACAAAATTTATACGTATATAAAGCTTTGCAGCATTATAACAATATGTGACAATATATAACAATATGTGGGCTTCTGAGCAGTGCAAGAGATTGTTGATGGGATTCTGAGAGCAAAATTGGCCATGCTATCCTGTGAGGTCCTTTATGGAGAAGAAGGCGGATACCAAGTTTATCTGTTTCCTTGTTATGCTGCCGTGTGGTGCGGCAACTCTTGCTTGGTAGCTGTAATGTGACTGTGCTGGGAATTTGGAATGACTAAAATTTGGTTAAACCTTTCATAGATAAGAAGGAAAAGAAAACAAAAGGGAAAACGGATGTTTGAATGTGCCGTAGACGGTATTTAAGCCAGGGTTTACTTGAGGATTATGGGCTGCACAACCTCTGGCTGTCTAAGAGTTAATGGAGACAAGTATTTCTGAATTATCGATAAATAAAATGAATAGTTCAACAGTGCAGTGAGGGTTTTTTTTACTCAGTACAATAATAAATTACATCATGACGAGTAATGTAGTCATGCTGTTAAACAGTTCCTTGTGGCTGTTTTTAATGGAATATTGGGGGAAGCTGTGCAATTGCCTTTATGTTGCATTTATCCATTAGGTCATCTTCAAAGGCAAAAATTGATGCCAAGCAGCTGCTGGCTCAGGCACTGCATCTTTGTGTGGATCTTCATGCACATCTGTGAGTGAGCGTGTAATGGGGTGGTCCTTACCACAGTGGCATCTTGTCATGTCTCATTATTATTCCACTGAATGAGGGACTGGTATGCATGGGTGAGTGCTCTGTCTCTCTGGGTGAATGTAAACTCTGATTGCATCTCTGTCAGCGAGGAGACAGCACAGACGCTTACACAGGAGGCTGACAAATAAATCTTTGTCATCTGCCAGAAGCGCCCATCTTCCAGGTACCTTCACACACCCTTATGATTAAGCCGGCAGTTGTTCTGCCAGTTTCATCCCAGGTGGTGGGTGCTGGTCCTCATCAGCCATAACTGTCCTCAAAAGTAAATGACCATGCCTGTTTTCATCACACTCTCTGCTGGAGTGCTTTTTGTCAAGATCTCCTAGCTGACAAAACAAATTGAAATGTAGAATTTGTCCTGAATGTCGAAAATATCCATTTACCACCACAAAAAAATGGTAAGATATGGCGGCTGTTTAGAGCCTCAGTCATAACAATTCCATATCATTCCTTTACCAGCCAAAATGATGACAGGAATGAGTACAAACTGCTCAATTCTTCAGAAGCATGATCTTAAGAACCAGAAGAATAGGTACGTCAAGGCTCACTGCATATACAAAAGACCCAATCAACCTTAAGAAAGGGCATTCAAGGAAGGTGTGAACACTTGATACAGAGGCCAAGTTATTCATAGACATAAGTAGTATAGATGGATATTGACATAACCATTAAATGCAGTCTGGCTTTCAGCCTCTTCACAGCATATTAGTGCTTTAGTGTGTAAAGTAGTGATGATGCCAGAACTGTGTGCTTCCCTGCTGCAAAGAAATGCAAAGAGAAAATCCATTAATAATTTTCCATTCAATTTTTTTATTGGTTATCGAATGATAAAAATGGCATGCATTATTTTCCCCAGGCTGCAGACCTGGCTGAGCTGTAATGCAGGCAGTGGTCTGTATGAAAGAAAAAAAAAAGGTTGATTGTCTGTTTCAGAAATAGACCCTTTCATCAGGAATGATTGTTTTGATAAAAACAAGGTCAAATTCATTATTCCATTCAAATATCTGTCTATGCTCGGCAAAGGGCTTTTCCTGTGCCACAGTGAATATTTTGCCAGCAAATATTTCTATTTGAATGCACATAATAAAAAGTTCCAGGGGTATAAATTCCACAGGGTAGCATATTGTTTTTCCAAACAGCTGAAACACTGAAACGGAAAAGTTCAGGCCTGAATTATTGATATGGAAAACAAATCTGAATGTGATTGACAATGTGCAAAAATTTAATTTGGACTTTATTGTTGTTCACCCAAGCAAGAAAACAGGTGCATACACATTTACGTAAGCTTTATGGGTTTTTTTTTTTTGTTTGTTTGTTTTTTTTGCTTGTTTCTCATGTGTCTGTAGAGGTTTCAGTTGCTCACATGACAGTGTCAGGATTTCATTCACATTAAAATTGCCTTTGATCTTTTTTATTCACCTATTGTTATGCAGGTCATGAAAACATGTCCTTCTTTTCATGCAAAGTTATTTCATGCCCCAAGTTCCATTTATGTATATTGATAGAAGAAGTACTGCAGTATGGGTCAGATAATATCTTTTTAAATGCTTTTTTTTATAATCATAGAAAAATGCCAGTATTATAATATCAAGTATTTTACCTGATACTGACACTGAATCAACATTTGTTTTTTTTAAAATGGCATTCCCTATTTAGTTTTCCCTAAATGCCTCTCCTGAGACATTGCACAACAATAGTATAATACAAATTAGTTTAATACAGTAATGCAGCATTATTTATACTGTGTGTGTGTGTGTGTGCGTTCAGTAACATTATACTTGGTACAGCTGTACTTAGGAGTTAAGTTATATTATATTCTTTTATTTAATTTTATTTTATTTGTACAGCGATTTCAACGATAGACATTGACACAAAGAAGCTTTGCAGAAATGCAGATGTTGAATTTGATCCCTAATGAGCGAACCAGAGGTAACAGCAGTATCTGAGATGACATGAGGAGGAAACCTTAAAAGTAACCCATCCTTTTCTGGGTGACGGCAAAAATTTGTTTAGGTGCTGCGGGATGAGACCATTCCTTGCTAGATAGGTCATACGTAGCATTTATAGTGTACTGTACATTTGTATTTGTCAGATTTATAGTGCAAATGTAGCCTGCAGCTTTATTTCATTCAGCCTGTGTGTGCTTGAAAAAATAATACTGAAATGGCCCATAGTACAGTATTGCTCAACATTTTCACAGTATCCAGAATTCACAGCAAATTCACAGCATAACCATCTGAGGGGCTGGTTTCCACTGTGGCAGTCTGGCCCATGGCCTGAAACACGAGTCAAAATCAACTCCCATGTGGTGCACTTGATGTGAGTCAGATTCACATCTAAAAACATTTCTGAAGCACATTGTGTGCTGTGCTGGCAGGAGCATAACCAGAAATTAATTTCAGGGGCATGACGAACATACAAAATAAAATCACGATTGTTTTTCTGATCTGTGTAATTAAATTGACATGCCCGTGTATTGTAGGTGGATGTCAGACAGCTGTCAGAGTGCTGACGACATTAATTTGTTATTCAATCACTTTACGGTAATCATTTATGCCACAATTTACAATCTTTCCTTATTAATAAAGGAAAACACATTTTTGACAGTTCCACTGAAAAATGATTAAGATAACATGTTAACAATGGGGCAAAATTACACCTTATAATTATAATTAATATTATAAACTACATAAAATACACCTTAGTATTATAAACCCTTGCCTTTTCCTAGTGTACTTAACTGATGCTGTTTCTCATTTCCTCAGCTGCTATTGAATAAATTATGACTAAACAAAGGAATGCATTCCTTAAAAAAAAAAAAAGCATTATAATGAATTTTATTACCTCATAGTTCATATACTTTAATAGTTTCTGTTAGCCTTTCTTTTTCCAATATCTACGTTCTATAACATTCTCATGTTAGAGCCTTATTGGTGTTAAATATGTAAAACGAAGACGTTAAACGGGTACTATATATTATTTTTGTTGTCTATGACAGGTAAGACATAAGCTGATCTAACAACCATAAGAGCCTTTATATAGTTTGGAATCCTGCCAGTTTATTTAGATGCCATTTATATTCAAACCTTGATGTGGTCTGTTTTTGTGAGGGTGATTATTATACCAGGGTGATAGGTTTTTTCCTCTAATGATTTTTTTTCCTATTTGAAGTTGCCACTAGATTGATTTCAAAAACCATCTGGAAGTTCCCTATCACTCAGAGGCCAGAGCACCATCAGGACACAGTCATCAACCTTAGTTATTTAGTGTTATAATAAAGTAGTGTTGCTGAAGGCAATAAGAAAACATATTTTCAGTGAGCGTGAAGGTTGAGGAATGCACAGCTTAAAAAAAAAAAAGAAGAAGCTGAATTATTTTGAAAGCTCTGGTCTAGAGGTTCAGCTTTAGGTTCATCATAAACTACTTCCATGAATCAAAATTCACTAAATGTCATGCCTATATCAGTGTACTAAATAACATGGCAAACCTATGCCACTGTATTTATGTGCATTTCTATACACACATACACTAATGTCATCACACATTTTACTGTAAGTTTGTGTATAATTAGATGCCTTGATCACAGAAACCAAATCAACCTACTGAACAATTAACAATTAAATCGTTTTGTTATCAGGATTCACTATATAAATATCATTCTCACTGAGGAATTAGGAAGCGTCGAAGGGAAATTTTTTACAGAGAGATGAAAATAAGTCAGTGTCAGGGTAGTGTCAAGTGACGCATATCAACTTGATCGCTTCTCACTGGAAGCTATAAACAGTATATGATCTGACATTCAGGTTCCACTTTGCAGGCCTACTTTTAGTCGCAATTTCAATTTCTGAGAATTTCATTGGACAGGGATGCAGCTCTGTACAAGAGTACGCTGCTGATACATTAATCATGCATACTGACCTCACAGAGAATTTGTTCACCCAGTACTACGGGACCTGTCAGCATCTGACACCTGATTGCTCATCCATGGAATCTACTTGGTACTTGTACACCACCATGGCACTCATCAGCATTCAAACAGAGATGGATGTGCTTTTCTAACCGTGACATGAGATGACACACTGCCATCCAACAGATAACAAGCCTGCAAGTTTCCTCCTGCAATTGTGTGCTATAAGTTTTATCAGTTAAATAAAGTTTGCAATTAATTTGTGAATTTAGATAAGCATTTCTGGCTTAGGCACAGGGACTGGTAATGAAATGGCGGTGAATATGGCTGTGGATTGTCTGTTTTCCATTTTCTTTCTCTATTAAAACTTCTTTCTCATAACTGATGAAGATTAAACAGGACAGTAGGCAATGCTGTCGATGAGCTGGACTATTCTCGATTAAAATCTGATACTTTTACATGACATGCATTTGTGCAGTATGATTATAAAAGACTACAAAATAGAAATTCATCATGAATTTAACATGCACTGGCATTATTGCAGGTTAGTAGGACACTAAAGACAATTGAAATGGGAATGCTAGGCTAAATAATGAAAGTTATATATTTCTGACATTTTTAATTGCTGTTTTTGGAGGGGAAAAAAGAGTCTGGTCCTTGTTTCATTTTATCCTCACTATATTCACACTTGATTTCACAAGATTTCATGAGACTGTGGACAACAGTCCAGAAACATGACAAACGATATCAAAAATTCCCTAAGTTGACCAACAATCTGGTACTATTTTTTGCACCAGGGTAGGTTCCTGTCTTAACTCGTGGTTACTTCTCATGTGTTCATTTGCTTACCAAGTACCAAAAGTTAGAGTGAGGGTGTGTACTGACACACGTCTTGGGATACAGTAATTCCAGTAGTTATCTTATTACTATTCTAGCCACATTTGACTGTTATTGGAACAAGCACATAGCAATTGAAGGGCTTATTTCCAAAACCTGCCAAGTCCAGTTGTTTGTTTTCTTAATGTGCTAAACCATTAAATGAATCAAAAATCTTGTTATCCATCCTAATGAATACGTGTTACGGTCAAAACCGCTTAACTTCAACATTAGGAGCCTATGTAAAATTTATTTTGTTTCCAAAATCTGCTAAGTCCCAGCAGCTGTCAGGTATAAAACTTTCTAAGTCCTTCAGCCAATTGATTCTGTTCTAGCATAGTCAAATGAAAATTTTGTTGATTAAGCCTGAATGTGTTGTTAAGCCTGTTAAGGCATTTGATGTTGTTAAACTGCTTACTGCTGCTGGCATAACTGTGAACCAGAGATGCTAGAGTTTTTTAATCCTGTGTGCAAATGTCTCTGAAAAAAAACAAGAAAAAAATGCTGCTGCTGCTGCTGATGATGATCAGGTCAAATGCCTTTTTTTTAATGATTCTTTATGTAATATTGAGTTTGGAGATTAAAATACTTGATCAGTGTGTCATGAATGTGTTTTGCAAAACATCATGATTTTGCCAATTTTACTATTTTTGACATTAAATAAGTCAATTTTATCATAAGTGTAAATGCAGCAGTGAGTAACAGACCAGGTCAATTTAGATTGCTAATATCTTGCACATGTGACACTGATATAAGCCTATCCAGTGATTTACACAGTCCTTGTACTGTTGCACATTCCCAATATAAGGGCGAAGTTTAAAGAAAGTACGTTGAATAAACAGCTTTGAATACTACCGGTACATAAGATTTTCTCTCACATAATTTTGAAAATGTCTCTGAAACATCTCATTTTATAAATGTTCTATGAATGTCAGTTAGGTCCACATTACCAGAAATATTGATACTGTAAATGATTAGGTGAATGTCTTTTCTCTGATTGTACCAAAATGCACTTGGTAGGTTTTGGCAATAAGTTCAATTTCTGTTCATAATTTCTGCTCACCAGCTGCAGTGAATGTGTTGCAGGCTGGTATTAATGCTGCCCGTTCAAAACTAAACCTGTATTTTCCACTAGACAGATGATCAAATGATCCGTTTTCCAATTCATCTACCCAAGAGATGGACTGGGCTATTCCACAATTTACCAATATCATTGAAGACCTGTTATGGGTCTTTAAGAGTAAAGGATAAAAGATTGCACATACTGTCTGCAGTAACTGATGCAGAAGCCCTTGGGTTGAGATTATTGCCTCTTGTAGAGGGAGACAGTCTAATGAGGTTTTGAGTGTTATTATATTCATACAGGCCAAATATAAAGATCTGACATGCTGATTTGCAAAGTTTATGATAACCTGGCAAGTATACATTGGATCTTAATGAGATAATGCCCACAACAGGGGATGCAATGGATCCAGAGATCATACAGGCAGCACTCCGAGCTATGGGAGCCATAGCAACAGAATGTAGTTAATTACAGAATGTGCTGCGTGATCCCGGCATTGTTTCTGAAAATATGAGGTTTATAGTGGGTGTGTTTTCCCCTCCACAACTGCCTACGATCTCCATGGCAAAATGCGCTGCATAGGGTTGTAATATTAAAATAATTTCCTTGATTTCCATTATTGTGGTATGATAATTAACAGTGATCAATTAATCATTGACAAATGCAACACAGCTTCAAGGCTTGTAATAGAGAAACTTATTTTTCTCCCAACAGTGCAATTACTGATAAATGATTTTAAAGGAAAATGAAGTTTAACTTCAAATCAAAAATGTGTAAAGTAAATTGGACGCACAGTTTTAGTTCATTGAAAAAGGCCAGATGGCACATGCTAGAATCAGTTTTATCTTCACTGCATCACTCTATAAGATAGCAGAATCAGCACAGCTGCATTTCTGGACCAAACTGTAGCTTGGAGAAGTACAGGCAGGGCTGGTACATGGAGATCAAGTTTGTGATGTAATGTTTACTCAACGTGGACACAGTTTGTTGTTCTTTGTACATTTCAAGATGTAAAAGAAAAACTTTTTGCTCAGGTTTTCTTCTTATATTTGTATTGTCCTTCTTATATATATATATATATATATATATATACCGTATATCTGCGATTAGTAGCCCGGGCGTCTATTCAAAAATTTTTTGG
>JAQLOM010000002.1:14660944-14673269 GCA_030068315.1 Chrysichthys thysi
TGTGTTTTATGACAATCTCTGTTTAAAATGAAGTATTTGTTCAGCCTTTGGCGAGCTACTCAGAAGGGGGTGGCGAGCGACTGGTAGCTCACGAGCGACACGTTGGAGACCCCTGGTCTAGAGGTTTATCCATTCTAGGGTACTGTAGCGGTGCAACATGGCTGGTCTGTAAAAGAGGACCCACTCTATATGTAAATATAAAATGCACATTCTAAGCTTACCTAAACGCGATGATTTATAGTTACAGGTAATAATACACCAATGAAAACATACTTATGAAATATACTCCTCCATTTCTGTTAATAGAGCCCCATGAATCCTATGTATTGGACCTTTAAACCTTTTTTTTTATCCAAATAATCCCTGAGATGGCATTTTTAAAATGTAGGAGCCGAATTATTCAAAACTCCCTCATGCACTAACACAACACTCTGGAGAAAGAAATTTGACATTTCCATACCCAAAAGTAATAAAGAGCAATAAAGCAATATAGAGTGTAACTGAAGTAGAATTCTTTTGAATTCCAAAATTTCTTCAATAATGATATAGTCAAACAGTCATCGTTATTTGTACAGCAGACTATAAAATGAATAAAAAAAAAACAGTCCATGTTGCGTCTCCTCTGCCAGGGATCACATTGCTTGCTATCTGAGCATCAGACATCTTCCTCGCAGCAGAAAGTGCAAGAATTCATTTCAAATGGGCCCTGTGCCATTCCCCTGCTGCTAACCGAGCTCCAGCAGAGAGAGAGAGAGATTGAGAGTGAGAGAAAGAGAGAGAGTGGGAGAGAGAGAGAGAGAGAGAGAGAGAGAGAGAGAGAGAGAGAGAGAGAGTGATAGCGTGAGAGCGAGAGCAAGAGAGAGAGAGAACATTTAATGGTTGAATATCCAAGGACAAATGTGAGGGCATCAGTCACGTATCATATACACAGTAGTGTAAAGACACTTTAGCTCAGCTAAAAAAATAATGCTTCATCTGACATTGTTCTATCCTTCTGTCCTGTATAAATTATGGGTTGCATCATTTAGCGAGCTGTGAACATTTTCAACATTACATAGTTCACAAAAATCACTAGGCAGGTGTAGAATCAAAATTCTCCTTCTTTTTTTGACCCCAAGAGCAAATTTTGCACTGCTGAAGTTTTTAGCATGCAACCAGAACCTGTAGTAGAAAATACTAAATAAACAGATTCAGCACCCTTCCCTTGCCAGCATACCACTGAGTGTCTTATCTATTCTTCCCCAGCTTTCAATTCTTCCACATTGCTCTCTGAGGTCAGACAGGCCATGCACACAGAATTAAAATGCTAAATATTGATCACAGGGTGACAAAGGGCAGAAGCTGGGTTTGCAGGGTGCTTCAAAACCCCCTCTAATGAAGCTGGCATTTTCTGCCTGCTGCAGGATGCATGAGGCTGCCGGCTGTGCGTTTGTCATCCTGTTTTGGAGCTAAGCAGCCCATTCCTCTTGCCTTTCAGAAGGGGGAAACCATGTTGGTGAGTCAAGGAGTAATCTTTTGGCTTTAGGCGCAGATAAAGAGTGTTAAATTGAAAATGGAGGGAAAGGTTGTTGATGGGTTTTTTTTTTTTCACATGTCAAGGGAAGGGAAGAGAAGGAGAATTTCATCACTATTCTAAGGAAACTAACTGTAGAGCAGTCTCTTCTGGGCCTGAATTTGGATCTCAGATCTTAATGATAACTTACTCCTTGTTCTCACAGTCTTTACATGTTGCCCTGAATGTGGGAGTTGATTTATTATGGCTATATCTCACACAATGCTTAGATGATCTGTCCAGCTGAGATTAAAACGTTTCTTTGTGTGTCTTGGAATATCATTCGTTTTTCAAGAGTGTCTACTGTCTGATGATAATAATACAGTCAGTGTTATTGTCTGACACTTTGACCTTTCTTTAGCAATGTATACATAAGAGCGAGTACAAGAAATAGACAACCAGTACACCACTCTGAGAGAGAGAGAGAGAGAGAGAGAGAGAGAGAGAGAGAGAGAGAGAGAGAGAGAGAGAGAGAGAGAGATGGCTAGGTGTGAGAATGAGTTAAAATGCAAACTGTGTGTGATGATCTCTGATTACAACTAGTACATACTGAGAGCCATCTTGTGCAATTTGGCAGCCATTTTGTGCTTATTTCAGAGACATGATTAGTAGGAGGTGTCTGTACTCGTCCGCAAAGAGCCATGGCGTGAACTTATAATCTAAATCCAAGTCAGGTTTGTCAGCGATGTACAAACATCTCTACAGCTTGTGAAAATAAATCCAAATTCCACCGAATGGATATGTAAGCAGCTTCTTTTTAGAATAGCAAAGGAATCTGCATTATTATTTAAAATGATCTCATAAACCGATGGGTACTGTCAGGGTTAGAATTGTATAATATCAAACGATCTTGTTTATCCAATTCCTAAAGCATGATTTAACTAATTTACAGTTAGAAGTGTTGTGTTTTTTCAACAAATGGTTTACGTACTGACTTTACAAGTCAATTCTGAAGCATCTCCCTGTGTATAATATTTAGAAAATGTCATACTGGTTATCATCTTACTTGCAATTGTTAACTAGTCTTGCTGTCTTTCTTTGCACCACCTGAATGTCAAGCAGTAAATATCCTGCTTAAGCAAGACGTGTATTACGTTGCACAACCAGGAGTTAAATTCAAAGGCTCGAGGGAACTGATCTTCCCCACCTCAGCTATTCACCTTTGTATGAATGGTAAAATTACAATACTACAAGTTGATTGAAGTGTAAAACATAACATTATATAATTGTGATTATAATTATTATAATGATGTAATTTGGTGTCAAACTGCTTTATAAAGAAATGCTTTCTTTATGTAACAGTCAGAGGCAAAGCTCTTTATTCTCTTGTGCACAGAAAGTACAATTAAATTATTTCCTGCATGTTGCTCATCAAGTCCTCATATAATAATGCTGACATATGCAGAGCCCTAAGATAATACTATACCTATCCAACATATAAACCACAAGATTACACAGCATTAAGGGTTTTTCATTTACACATATCGGTAGCCTCATAGCATAATTGCCTAAGTCATATTTCAATGAACAATGACTTAGGCAATTATGCTATGAGGCTAACGATATGCAAAAAGATATAAATATGCAATGTTAAGAAAGTGACATGTGTGATGTTAAAATACCCAGGAGTTCAGTACAGCAATGACAGGTGTTTTTGTTTAAATATTCCTAATGTGGTTATTGAGCCGTCTGATGGTTTGGGATTTTTAAAATTATTAAATGTTTTAGAAAGAAATTGTTTAGTAATTCATTTGATTTCATCCATTTGTCCTCTTTCTGCTTGTTGAAGTAATTGAAATGAAAAATAAATCGCGTCAATTAGCTAGTTCAAGAAGTGACTACTAGCTATGACAACAGTAGCTTAAAGACTTTAAAGATAATCGACAATCAGGTGGTTAAAACATCAATCACCTGGAAATTACAGCAACAAACAGTTACGACCAATGAAATAATGAGCTTCACCATGCTATGTCTTGTAAGGGCAATTTTTCAAGTGCTAGAGAATATTTTGGAGCAGCATAAGCATTAGAACTAACTGAGAATGATGCGTATATGTTTTTAAGCCAAAGTCATCTTTTAATTACTTGTGTATTCTATACTTTTGGCCAGTTGTTGTGATTTTTATTGTTTACTAAACTGGGCAGCGTGGTAGTGTGGTGGTTAGCACTGTTGATCACAGCAAGAAGGTCCTGGGTTTGATCCCTGGGGCTGACCTGGGCACCTTGCTGTGTGGAGTTTGTATGTTCTTCCTTGTGTGGGTTTCATTCGGGTACTCTGGTTTTCTCCCACAGCCAAAGACATGCACACAGGGGATTAGGCTGATTGGCTACTCTAAATTGCCTGTAGGTGTGAATGTGAGTGTGAATGGTTGTCTGTCGGCCATGCGGTGGATTGGCGACCAGCCCACAGTGTACCCCGCCTCTCTCCCGAAGTCAGCTGGGATTGGCTCCAGCTTCCCCCCCGCAACCCTGAACCGGATTAAGCGGTACAAGGTGAGTGAGTGTCTACTAAACTTTCCCTCGTCCAAGATAGTGAATTTTTAATTCTGTTCACTCTTGTATATAAAAAAAATATGATTTGTGCAGGAGAGGGTGTCAGTGATCATATTCAGAATGCTCTGAAGCAGCTCTGCCTTTTCATAAATGCAAGTGCTTTCACATATAAGACTTCCTTCATATAATAACATACACTCCATTTATGCACACAGGTTTGCAAAATGGTAGGCTCGAAGTTCTTCTGCTTACTGTTTACCTAAGCAGAGTAGAACAGCACTTTTTAGATGCATGGCATGTCCTTGCGTGGAAAGACTTTCGTCTATGCACCACACCACAAAGGTGAGCTAAACAGAATGGTCCAGCACTATGAATGCGTGGTTTCATATATTGAACAAAGTTTTCTGTCTCCTCTACTGATTATAATAACCTTTTCCCCACCACCATGAAACCTTAAAAAGGTAGTAATGTTCAAGTTCATGTTCAATTGTCAGTATACAATTTTACCCTTTCACAGTCTAACCTAAGTCTTTGTATTAAATTGCATATGGATTTGTTTATTATAACAAATCCAGCCAAGAATTTTTTTTTCACCTGTTCTAACATGAGCTAATTATCTGGTCATCTGTGAGCTGAATCAAGTCTTTTAAAGTGGGAAACACATTAAACCTGGCAAAACCTATATAAAAGATTTATATTTATAACCTGCCTTAAAATTACAGCTTAAAAAAATATCGATTCTGGTCACCAGATGATGAACTCCAAACAACTTGCTATCCAAAATGATTCCATGGCTGAGGTTTTTGCTACTAAAGTCTCTATAAGATCTCTATCTGATCGTGTATGATCAAACCAGCTGTAGTGTCATCACAGAGCGATAATCCGTAGATGATGTTTCATTTTTCCTTGTCTTTTTTCTTATCTAATCTTTCTTTCCTTTGTGTAGCCTCTAATCTATAGGCTGATCTCGGGAGATTTCTGCAGGATTAGATGTTTCCAAGGGATCACTTTCGCAGCTTTTTCCGTTCCATGTTTCGTTCAGAAATGCTAGTCTTTTTCACAAGCCTCTAAACAAAGCGGCACTCTTCTTGCACTTTTACTGCTCTGAGAGAAATACGACTTGGGCAGAGCTGTTTTCAAGTAATAGTTAACTTGCAATAAGTCCACCAAAGTCACCAACAAAGATATGCACACTGCAGGATTGAGCACAAAGAATACAAACCATGCCTGTCTTTGAAATATTACACCTTTTTGAATGTATGGATTTTCCCAAGATTATTGCATTGAACTTTTTAGAAGCCCATAAAAGCTGACTGTGACACTTTCACACTGAACATGGTGTTTTAATTAAGTCTACAAAGAGCTCTTTATATTATACAGCAAATGAATGATCTTTGTGCTGCATCCCGGGATGTGAAATCTCTCCTTATAGGAAGACTGCAGCCTGATTTCTTAATCATCTGCCTTTTCTTATTTTATCTTTCCCCTCCATCACTTTATTTTCTGCATAATATTCAGCACCTTCGGGAACAATTCATATTTCAAATGGAAATGCACACTTATGGTGTTCATGCTAATCAGATGACTGCATGTCATAAATTTGCGATGAATTTATGTGCAAAAGCTGATGGCACTAAAAATACTAAAAGAACATTTTAACATTTTCCTCTGATGTATTTAAATAATGCCATTATAACCAAAGCAACAGACCCTTCAATGTCCTTTGAATGGCTTTGTTGAGGGTCTAATGTGAATATATAAATAAACATGAAGACCTTCTCCTTCCCTCTCTATTAATGTCGGCCTTGCGTTTTCTTCTCCATTTATTAGATTTGCATTCGTCCTCTTGCCCTGAGAGGCCTTGACCTACGAGGAAATAAAGTGCTACTCAAATGTCTATCACACCAGTAAAAAAAACTCTATCACCTTTCTTCATCCTTTTCAGGCCTTTGCTGGCTACGCTTGGCTGCAACACCAAAGCTAGAGTCATGACTGAGACTTTCAGTGCTATTCAATGCATCTTCCTTCATCAGCACCCATTATGGACCTTAAACAGCTGATGACAAAGGAATGCAGCAACATACAGTAGCAACAGATCCCTTCATCTGCTCCCATCTGTTCCAGCCCATTAGCCCAGGAGATGGGCTTGGGCCTTCAATAAATGCCTTCCAGAATGGTCTAATCCCACTCAGCTCTCCCCAGCTCCCTCCACATGATAGCAAACACAACATGGCAACTTCCAGGCGCCAAATTTCAAGCCATCCAGACTGAGTGCAATGGCATGAGGAGCGAGGATCCAAATGGCCAGTTTATTAACAACCCAGCTAAAAATGACAAAACCGGGAAGTGAAAAACTAGGCAAATATTAACACTTGAGCAATGCAGGAAATGAAGAAAGAAAAGGGGTAGGGGCAAACTCAGACTCAGGACTTTGTATGTAGGTCAAAAATGCCCATAGAGAGCTGTTGAACTTAGAAAGAGAAGGTGGAAATTAAGACAAGACACGTGTGAATATTGAAAGCCCTGAGAGACCTGAGAGGGGGGAATCAGAAAGACCAAAACTGTTCAATTTATCAGAATGTGCAAATAAGTCATCTTGTCACAACATGACCTGGGACAATTTAGGATTCATTTATTCCCAGAAATAGATGTTTTGGGAACAGACTGCAGGCTGGCTTTTTGTGGGATAGCAGTTAAGGCTATATTGCTGGTTCAAATAGGAAAAGGACAACATTGTATGTGCAACTTGCTTTAGAATGTTCACAGTGACTCACAGTCACATAACGTGGAATCAGAATCAAGCTTGCATGCTGGGAAAATGAGAGATTTGCCAATATTTGCTCAAACTGGGCACCCGTCGTGCTAACGCTCAGCCAGTGATTATTCTTTTAACAACTTTGATGTCAGATTGTTTCTGTTTACACTTAGATCGTCTGTTGGGCAAATGTGCTCTACATATACATCATATGGGATGAGAATATATTTCATCATGATTTCTGGTTTCCTCCCACTGGTGTGTCATAGTTCCCAGGGTGACTGCACCATTTGCTTGGATTGTCTGCTGGGATCCATTCTCTTCTCCATTCAGAGAGAGGATTGAATAATTACTATCATGGTTGGCACCTCTACCTTGCTAATGAAGGTACTTAAAAAGGTACTTAATATTGTCTGAGCGTTATTGGATTCTTGCCTGTCTCTTGTCTCTGCCATTTGGACTCACTGTGTTTTCCTGTTTACATTGCATGGATATTGTTTGTGCCTTTGGATTTGTGTTTTTTTTTTACAGCTCTGCCAAGTGTGTAAACTCAGAGCTTTCATTAATAGAGTGAATCCAACACTTATGACAGAATTATTCATAATCAGCACAATAGGTCAAGTCGCAAGCAGGCACCATGAAACAAGTATAATCTGTAATTGTAATACATGAAAACAAGCAAGTGTCTAAAGCAGGAAGTGATTTGAATACAGAACCAAGAAAACAAGGTTCAGAAACATACTATAACAATCGACATGACTCTGGAACCGCACCAGAATGCTGAAAAGAGGAACTGAAATCATAAGTAATGGTGTCCTGTAATATATGCATTTATGGCAAGATATTTACTATATAGACTATTTTAAACGAATACATTTAAAACAATGCATATATGGAAATTCACACTCTAAATTGCCCATAGATGCACAGCAAGTATGAAAGTGTTAGGTCACCTCTGAGAGAGTTTATTTTAACACTATGCTCTTGTTTATTTTGTCCTAATCTTTGCAGTGTTCATTTAATGCAGTCTAAAGTGTTAATGATGCATCTCAAATGCAGAGTTAAAATAACTCTATGCACAGTTAAATATTCACTCATCTTAACACTAGAGCATTGTTTCATAACTCTGGAGGAGTTGAATCTCCAACACTTATCAACACCAACTCTCTTATTCAATTGATTTCTTTAGTGTTAAGCCATATTTTTACAGTGTCAGTTGAACTCTGTGTTTAACAATTTTGGTTGACACCAGAAAGCCATCTCTGAGAAATTTGCTGTGTGTGAATGTCAGTGAGAATGGTTGTTCATCTTTGTGTTAGCCCTGTGATAGATTGCCAGATAGATTGTTAATGTAAAGGGTGTACCTTGCCTCACCTGGAGTCAACTGGGATTGGCTTCAGTTTCCCTCACACCCATGAAGGAAAATTGATATAGATAATGGATGGATGGATGGATGGATGGATGGATGGATGGATGGATGGATGGGCGCACACACACACACTATATGGCCAAAAGTGCCTAATTCCAAAATCATGGGCATTAACACAGAGTTGGTCCCCACTTTGCTGTTATCACAGCCTCCATTCTTCTAGGAAGGCTTTCCACTAGATTTTGAAACATGGCTGTGAGGATTTTGCCCATGCAGCCTTAAGTGCATACAAATGTGTAACAAGAAGGACTAGACTTGTTTGCAGAGGCAGGTCCCCATTCTACTAACATTTTGTACATGAAGGCACTGAAATGTCAAATCATTTTTGTGTCCTTTTTGTACCCTGGGTATAGGAGAGGTTTAATCTTTTCTCCACTGGCCTGAATCAGGGAGAATCTGTCATAAATGGGCATTAAAACATACTAAAACACATTACTAAAATTGCAGTAAAACAAAGTTTTTGGAATAAAGTGCCTCTATTAAATAAAACATATCACAATAAAATAATCCATAAAATCATTCAATTCATCTAAACCCAAATCCAAAGCCTGTTTTGAGCGACAACTGTAAATGTATTTAAGATTATATGCATTTGAAACAACAGAGGGGAAAAAAAAGGAAAAGGATAGATTACTTTGCAGCCGCCACTAAAAGCAAAACTTCACACCGCAATTCAGAGCTCTCTAACTGTTTACACTAAGGACTGGTTTGGCATTTTCAGTAGGCCGTCGATGTTAATAGCTCCATTAACTCACCAGATCTGGTCAGCCCTAACTAATTTATTCATGAGCACGCCAGAAACACAGCCTTTGAAACGTGCAATTGACCTTTAGATTGGCTTTCTGTGGTGAAGCACGAAAGGAAATAGGCTCCAGGATGCCACAGTTGGATCCAGTGCACATTTTAACACATTGGACACCATGCTAACCAGCATTGGTGGCATATGTTCAGTTTGCTGAATGGACAAACACCTGTACTGAGTTTATTTGCATTAAAAGCCAAATGTTTTTTGTTTTTTTTTTTAATTTCATTTTATTTGGGGGGGGGGGTTGCCAATAAGCGTCTGTGGCAGTTAATTGAAATGCAACTGCATATGGATTGTAGAGGCAATGAAGCATTACATGAATGGCACTTAATAAACATACTTAATAAAGCATAGCTTAACAAAGTGTTAATGAGATATTTTTCTTTTGTGCCAGTGAGCCTTGTCTCTGTTGTCCCTTTGTTTTAGTAAATGTAGTGCACGGTTATGCCAAATGATTTCATGAATATTTAATGTCACACCTACACACTCCTCAGAAGACCCCGTAGTTTAATAATAGCGGTGCAAAAATGCCCAATGCATTCAAGCATTACTGTTCTATTTTATGTTATACTGTCTTCAGACTGCACTGAACTATAACCAACATTTCACAAGATCAGAACATTGTTCGTATTACATAATTTCAATGTTAATTTTGAACACTATCATAGGATAAAGGTGATCAGTCATAACTTTGCATTGATTTGCAGCTATCCTTCCATCTAAGGGCACAAATGAACTTAAATCATGCCAGCAAACAATAGCCAAGCACTGAGTTTCCTTTAATATATAATGTAGGCACTGACTTTATAAAAGAATGAATTACGCAATGAGAAAAAAAACAGTATAATTTTTTTTAGCTAATCATTTTGTCTTTGAATACTAATGTTCAGCAGCAGCTCACATTTGAATGGTAGCTTTGTTTAAGCTGTCAACTCATTTACATGAATGCAGTTACATATTATGTATGCCTGTCACTCTGCATTTAACAGTGAGTTTATGTATGTGTGTAGCACATACCTTCGACAACACATCACTGTAATGAACAAATTTTAGTATAGAATGCGCATCAAAAACCCTACCCTGATTTGTCATTCCCCAAAGAGAGCTGGAGAAGAGCACGTTGCGAGAACAGTGTATTCTTCGCCTTCCTGTACTGTTACCTGTCCAGTACACTGTTCACAGCCAGACTGCTCCAGGCTGTGTGCTTCAGTGTTTTGGAAAAAGGGAATCAATGATCAGCAGATGGTCACTTGGGCAGAATTTACATGTGACCTTACTCACTGTAGTGTAAACACGATAGAGAGACAGAGCTGAAAATGTTTTGTTGCACACACGCATACTACAGACACCCTACATGTATGCGCCCCATCACTGCACTGAACACCTGCTCTCTCCAGGAGCTCTGTCCACCACTGACACCTCCAATATGTGCTGCATTTGCAAGGTCACGAGCATTGCAGATGACCCCTTCCAGGTAAGTAGGTACCAAACATCCTCTGAAAACAACTTTTTCCCTGAGACACACTGCTGCACCCAGAACTGCAACCTGCAGTGTAATGATGGCTCAGTGGTGTCACTGAATAGAAAGGCCTGGGTTCAAGCTCCAAGCCTTAACACTATATGCTCCAGAGATGCATGTCATGGCTGACTCAGAGCTTCGTCCCTGGCGTCCTAACAAGCCGGGATAGCCAAAGAAAAGAATTTCATTATACTGTAATGCATATGTGACAAATAAAGGCTTCTTATTATTATTCTAATAGAAACTTTGTCCAATTAACTGTAACTGTTACAGCTACAGACAACTAGTAAACAGTAATATGCTGCTATATCTATACAAATGCGCAGGTCTTAATGTGTATGCTCTTTTATGTATCTGCACTGGATAAGCATTAGTGCAACTTACTATATATTGTATTGCTCTGGGTTGCACCATGGTCCTGAAGAAACAAAAGTGTTATGGAGGAATGAGAATAAAACCCTCTGGACTTGACGTACATTACTTGGAGGATCTGTGCAATGTTTGTAATAGTCACTGCCAGCTGGGAAACACCAGCTGGTTAAGAATTAATGGAATCTCTAGCAGATTTCCACGTTCTTGTGTCATAGTCGTTGCACTCACTCGCTAAATGTCGAAGAATGTTCCTTTAAAATGCCTGATTAGCAAGTCTCCTACCTCTTAGCTATTCCTGGGTTGTTTTTTAATCTCTTAAGGTGAAATGTAAAATCCTGGTGTTTGGTAAGTAAGGATGCAGCCCAGTGCAAAGAGGTCGAAGTTGATTTATTTCCTATAAATACACCTCACAAAGTGTTCTATTTCTCGTACACTTTTATACTAGAGTAATTTGCCCAAGATTACAGAAAACATTATACTTCTTATCAGCTTATAGTGACATTTGATGCAACTGTTAACTGACCAGTCACATTATAGCAGCTGTAAACAGCCATTCCTTCACCAGGGATATTTCTAAAATATTATCCTTTATATGTTCATTCATTCCAAATTTTAATCAACTTAACACAGTCATATGTGAGATGGGGTCACTAAGTGATTTTCAGTGTGTTAATGCTGGATGTTCTAAAATGCAAAATCAAGCAGATGGCATATAAAGGTACAAACGCACAAAGTGTCGCTACAATATAATTAGAGCGTGTGCTAGAAAATTGATGTCAAAACTTATTGTTTTCCTAATGATTTCCCCACACGCTCAGGTCACAGGACTGCTGAGTGACATCCGGCTGATGTCAAGATTAAGGGCAATGAGGGAGGCAGAGAAGGGTTATCAAAGAAGATTATGAAGCATAAGATTTCAGGGGTCATAGATGGTTTTATTAGTACAACTGCATTGAGAAATCAACCATACAGAAGGAACATGGTGCATGTGGTTCACACCATTCAAAGTCTTAAGATCTGATCATTAACATCCTTTGGGGTTTATCATTAAGACAAAGCTTCAGAAAACGACCAAATTAAGAACACGAAGCAAAGGCAGATGGAAATTAACAAACCTTGTTAGAGACATTTTTGTACCATAAATAGATTTTCCCCTAAAATGTTTAATTTTTATACATTGTGATTTTATTCACTGTTGTGCATTTCATTCTAAAAATGCTGGGTTGTTTCAACCCATTATTTCTTAAGACATCCCACGGTACACTAAAAAAAAAGGAAGTTGGCTACCTGTTACATGTACTAAAATGTAATATGTCTTTTGTACATAATAATTTCATGGTTCCAAGATGAACATGAATAAATTATATTGTATTTGGATGAAATTCAACAACTTAACATGTA
>JAQLOM010000002.1:14689773-14707288 GCA_030068315.1 Chrysichthys thysi
AGTACTCAGGTGACTGTGAGCGTGGGTGTGTCTGTGTCATGTGATGCGGGCGCTGGGCTTCCTGGGAGTTAGAGTTTGTTACAGTCCGTGGGTTGCCAGCGCCCGTGACACTCCCCGAGTTATGATGGCCCGACTTACGATTTTTCAAAGTTACAATGACGAATGCGATCCGCTAAAAATTTTAAAATATTTAGAAAATATTTCAGATTCGTGGGCAGGCATCACTGGCAGGCCAGCATAACAGCGTATAACATACATGGATGTTCGGACGATACCCGTAAATACACGGACGACACCCGGAAGTATGCAGACGATGCCTGGATCACTCGCGTCGTGCGGTGCCTCACTCTCTCCCGCAACTCACCGCGTTACCTTGTGTATCGGTGTGCTGTACAGTGCATTACTGCAGCGTTTTTTTTTTAGTTCTTCAAGAGCTAATTTTAATTCAAGGGCATGCCTTCTACAGGAAAAGGCTCCTGGGTAGGCTAGACTAAGCTAGGCGAAGCTAGGCTAAGCTGGGCTAAGCTAAGCTAAGCTAGGCTGAGATACCTAAACTAGGCTAAGTAGTTCAACACACTGGTTCGACATACAATATTTTCAACTTACGATGGGTGTGGGGGAACGCAGAATATGTACACACACACACACACACACACACACACACACAGGTTAAGTATGCAGTATTTATTTATTATAATTTTTTTGTATAGCTGGTAATAGATTGCATTCTTTTCCACGCAAATCATTCCAGTTTCAAACAGGGTATGCTGAGAGAGAGAGAGAGAGAGAGAGAGAGAGAGAGAGAGAGAGAGAGAGAGAACACAATAGACTAAATACAATGGAAAATAATCCATTCACATGGCATACTGACATATTAGAATATAGGCCAACATGTTTTGAAGCAGGACATGTATTCATTAGCCCTGGTTTGGTTTATCTAGGAGTCACTGCTGTGTGGAAACTTCATGATGTCACAGCATGCAAATGACTGAGTGTGTTGATGGTAAAAGCCTTTGAGCTGAACCACAGAGCACACTCTGGTAGGATCTGACTTGCGCTTAGACCTGGTGTGCCAACCTCAAATAAATGAGCACCTAGATGTGGAAGACTGTACGAAAGTGAGTTCTCACTTTTATGAAATTAAGTTATAGATCCCATCAGACTAGGCACCGAAAGAATCGACTTTATTTTTTTCTTAACTTCAAGTCCAGTTGTAATGATTTGGTTTTAATAGAATATTTGCAGTTAACGTTCTATTTTTTCCTTTCTACTTTTTGTGATGTAAGCTTTATACTTTTTTTTCTCTTAATTCATCACTCTCCACCTGGATCCAATTTTCTGGATTATTGCACTTTTTTATTTTCAGTGGGGATTGAATCTGGTTACCTAGCTTCATGAAAGGACCGGAGTTCACTTCAAGAAATATGAGCACATCAATGGATTTGCCTGATGAAGACAAATCAGGGAGATCCAACAAAGTAGGAAATGCAGAGAGTATGAGAAACCAGTTGAAAGCAGAGGAAGAGAAAATAGATGAAATTGACACTAACTGCATGAAGGAGGCTCTGCTCACTAGCCAAAGGTCAAAGCCCAAACTTGGGTCTGCTCAGGCTGTGCTCTCATCCAGACTAGACCCAGAGACTATTCAAAAGGAACCACCGTTTGGGACTGCATCCGAAAATCCCGATGGCTGGGTGCCTAACAGTGTGCCGAACTGCTCTGAAACAAAAAACGGAGAAAAAGAGAAAGACCCCGAAAATGAAAATACAAAACACATTGCTGATGACAGGAGTTTATTTTCCAGTGAAGTGTCCAGAAGGAACATGTGGAGAGCTGAAAAGAGGGAAAGATGGAGGGGGAAGAGGAGAGAGAGGCTGGAAGGTAACATAGAGAGCATAGAAGAGGAGGAGGACAACATTAGTGAGAAAGAAATAAACCGAGGAGTTAGACTGAGACACACACAAAGGCTGTGGAGATCCAAGGAGGCGCAAGACGAAGAGTCAGAAAGGGATGCGACAGGGCTGAGAGGAGCAGTCCGAG
The DNA here is from genome assembly GCA_030068315.1 of Chrysichthys thysi. Taxonomy (NCBI): domain Eukaryota; kingdom Metazoa; phylum Chordata; class Actinopteri; order Siluriformes; family Claroteidae; genus Chrysichthys; species Chrysichthys thysi. The sequence continues at coordinate 14,691,814 of JAQLOM010000002.1, forward strand.
AAAATATCGACAGGGATGCAGAGATCAGGGGAACAACCCCCCACCGCATATTCTCAAAGGTGTTTGCCAGCTCTTTTGCCTCCTCCTCCTCCTCATCATCATCATCCTTCAACTATTCCTCAGCGGAAAGTGATGAGGTCTTCAGTGAGGGAGAGGAGATGGGCAAGAAGAAAGACGTGAGAAGGGTGAGTGGAGTCAAAGACCAGACAATATAGCTCGTTCACACTCAGGCTATAGGGACTGAAACATCATGAACTGAATGTCTAAACTACCAGCATGACCTAATACCATTTTATTCAGCTCGATTGATCAAGGATGTTTTCATAACATGGCTTTTCTATGCTTATTTTTCCATAACGACTAGTTGAACTACTTCTGAATAAGCCCAAGTCTGGATACAGATATTTGTTTCCCATAATACGTCTGATTTTTGAAAGAAAAATACTTTTCCTAAGGCTCTCTTACTGCTCCACAGTCAATTTGCATGGTTTCTGAAAGAGAAGCTTGACATTAGGCATTTGAATAAGCTATTTGCATAGTCCAGTAGGCAGATAGTCCGATAGCAGCATGTTACTGTTAAATTTGGTATTTGCTATTGCACCAAACAATCGTAAAAAATAAATAAATAAATAAATAAAATTTCAGCTGATGTGAAAGGGTGTATCGACTTAATAGGGATATAATTATAATTATTAGTAGTAGTAGTAGTAGTATTATAAATGTATGATAAAGCCTGTAAAACATGATGTCACGTAATTCTAATGTTGCATATCCATTTGAACCATACTGTGTGTTTGCTGTAAGTGGCCGAGTGAAATGGTTTAAAGCAGAATTTTAATGACTATGGTTTAAAAAATACATCCTTTCCATGACTGTATCTCTGAGCAAAACACTGATCACAATCTTTTTCATATCTCACTTAAAGATGAGTCAGTATTTTAGAGCACAAAACTGCACAAAATTACAGACTCCTTTCTTTTCCAGTGTCGATCATGGAGGACGTTCCTGACTATGATGCAGTGGTCAAAGCGCAAGCAGAGTTCCTGGATACAGCTGGCTGGACACCAAGGCACGTGACCTGTGCTTATTTACTCTGCACAATATGTTACATGTGGTCCCCTCCATGTTACATATCTGTTAAGGGACTTTTTTTGTAATGCAGCACAGATAAAATAATACGTATGCAATTGCCTGTTGATAATCAGGTAACATCCAGCAGGGTGAAGGTGGGGAGGTGCTGAAGAGATTCAACAAGGTGGAGGAAACCTGCCTGCAGGCACTCATGTCCGATCTGCTCCATCAGTTTGTGCCTCACTATTACGGGAACGTCAGCAGGAATGGAGAGAGTTACATCCGTCTCGAGGACCTGCTGAGTGGCCTCAAGCAGCCTGCCATCATGGACTGCAAAATGGGCATTCGGTATGTAAGATTTATATACTTTATTTATATACAGTACCACCATTCAAACATTTGAAATACAAAGCGCTTTACAGTTTATAGTGAAAAAAAACCATTTAACGAATGTCGAATTGAAAAAAAAAACTTACATAAGCAAGTAATAAACAGGAAATAAATAAAAGCAGTGACAGAAAAAAGAAAATAATATACCATATAAAATGTATATACCGGTAGTTAAAAACACAGTATTCATATAAATAAATAAAGCAATCAATAAATAAATAAATAAATACTACTACTACTACTACTACTACTACTACTAATAATAATAATAATAATAATAATAATAATAATAATAATAAATGACTCTAAAAGTAACATGTCAGTCAAAGTAAACCAAGTGATAAAAGCTAGTTAAATGCTTACATGGAAAAAAAATTAGCTGTTTTTTATGAGTGTTAAATTGTAAAACATTTTCCAGATCTTAAAAAAAGGCTGATTCAGCACTCTTTTTAAGTTTCTTATATTGAACATGGAGAAGGATAGCACCAGATATTAATGATCAAGCATTCAAAGATATGTCAGAATATGAAATTAAGCATTTTTTTTTAAAAATACTAATAATATTTTGAGTGTCAAAGTAGCAAACTGGATAGGATTGACACCTTACAGATCCAGGATCCCAGGTTCAATCCATAGGTCAGATTACTCTCTATGTGGAGATTTGCATATTCTTTCACTATCCAAAAAATGCTGGTAGGTCGAATGTCTACACTCAGTTGCATCCCATCTGGGGAAAATTCTCCAACCTTGCAATCTAGTGTTCCCAAAATAAGATCCAGCTCCACCTGAACCTGGATGAATAAATTAATACAGATACTTTTAGATGTAATAAAGAAAACAGGCAGCCAGTGAAGTGAAAATCTAATACGATCTATCTTTTTCTAGTACAGTGAACCCCCGCAATACCACGGTTCACCTATCGTAGGTTCAGTGCATCGCGGATTTTCAGATTTTGATTCGTGGAATTTTTTGGTTTTTGCGGGACTCTGGAATAGAAAATATCAGTTTAAAAAATGTTCATTCAAACATTAAAAGAACATTTAAATCGAAATAAAACAGTATGCACTGTATTTCATCAGCGGATGAAAAGTGAAAATGAGTGTAAGCCACTTCCGCTTCAACTAGTACGCAGGAAGTGACCTCACCGGCAGTAAGAACGCATGTAGCATTTTATATGTTGTTAAAATGATGTATGTTTAAGAGCGTAGAAAGTGTTTATAAATGAGTGGAAATGGTTTATAAAGCCTTAATATATATATATAATAAAATCAGGCGAACCAGTCAGGTGATTGCAAGGGAGCGTTAGGATTGGTTATGGCCAGTTGTAAACAGGAAGTGACGTCACCGGCGCGTTCGCTTCGTGTCCATGAGTTCTTATAGCTCCAGTCCAGTAGCTCTGTGTCCTGTGAGTCTATCTCCTCAGCACTCAGCTCCTCTGGTACCGTGAGGTTTGCGCCTCTTTCCCGGATGCTTTCCCCATCGCCATTTCCGCCGGTTAAACCCTCAGTCTCCCGGTTGTTTCCCGCTTTGTACTGACAACACGTGAGCTAGTTTGCCCACGTGAGATTGTACACGACACACTATTGGATGGGAGGCGACCAACCAGAGAGTAAAGGGAAAGTAAACAAAGATTTCCATAAAAAGTGAACCACCATAACAAGTGAAGCGAAATGTTCTGTTCAGTGCCTTACAATACGTCATGTACATAGACACAGGTACTGCATGAGGAGCTTCAGTTTTCACATAACAGTACTGTTATGCTGTTAATGCTATGCTACTAAAGTGTAATCTTTACTATGATTTTAGCTGCTTCAAATGTAGATCAGAGAGAGGTAGATGAGGTGCAAATTGCATTATGTCAGTGAAATCATTTCTGACATTTGTTAAAGAAGCCATTTATTATATGAGATATATATGGCCAAAAGTTTGTGGACACCTGAAGGTCACACACAAATGTGCTTTCTGAACATCCTATTCCAGATTTAGTCCCCTTTTGTTTCAAACCTCCATGCTTCTGGGAGGGTGGCATGGTGGATAAGTGGTTAGCACTGTTGGTTCTAGAAGGTTCTGGGTTCGAGCCCTGGGTTTGGCATGGGTGCCTTTCTGTGTGGAGTTTGCGTGTTCTCCCCATGTCCGTGTGGCTTTCCTCCGGGTACTCCGGTTTCCTCCCACAGTCCAAAGACATGTACATTAGGTGGACTGGCTACCATTAATTCCCCATAGGTGTGTGTGTGTGTGTGTGCATGGTCCCGAGTTAGGGTTGAGTTGGGCGTGGGGCTAGCGACCTCACCCTGTAGAATGCAGTTAGCTACATAAATGTCAACCGAGCCCCGTGGGGGCCGCTTGGCACCCAATGTGCCGTACAGCATGACAAGGATCTAAGACTAAGATGCTTTCACTAGTTTTTGTGGGGATTTGCTCATTCAGACATAAATCATTAGTGAGGTCAGGCACTGATGTTGGGTGAGAAGGACTGAGGCACAGTTATTGTTCCAGTGTATCCCAAATGTGTTCAGTGGGGCCGAGATGAGGGCTCTTTGTGGGCCAATCTATGTTTTTACGGCCTCACTTTTTGTCCTGGGGTATTGTCATGCTGGAACAGGTTTTGGGCCTCTTAGTTCCAGAGAAAGGACAATATAATGCTACAGCATAGAAAGATATCCTACACAATTGTGTGCTTCAGACATCTTGCAACAGTTTGGGGAAGGTCCACATATGGGTTTGATGGTCAGGTGTCCACATAGTTTTGGCCATATAGTGTATATACAGCATGGATCAGGAGTGCTTCACAATCGCACCATCACAGGGGAACAACAAAGGTGTTCTATGTGGAATAGGCCTATTATTTCCCCTTGCCTAGGCATTATATACGTTCGGCCAGGTTCCTCACACCACATGGATTTGGTGGTAGGTGTCTGGAAGCTCAGGGTACTTTGGGCTTTATAGTACAATTCTTTTGGGCATTTTAAAAATAATAGTCTCTGTTTACTACCATAATTGTGTGGCTGACTGTTCCTGTATATCTGTTCTTGTTTAAGTATTGCCCTGATTATTTTGGTGCCTTTCTCGTAGCACCTACCAAGAGGAGGAGATAGTGAAAGCAAGAACCAAAGCTAGCATCCGAAATGATATGTACCAGAAGATGATGAAAGTAGATCCCACAGCTCCTACAGAAGAAGAACATGCACAGAGAGGTGTGACAAAGCTGCGCTACATGCAGTGGAGAGACAACACAAGTAGTACAGCGACGCTAGGATTCCGCGTAGAAGGCATAATGGTACAACGCAGAGAATTGTAACACATTGTTGGAGTTACATAAGTAAACATACAGCACACTCTCTTACGGCCTATTCTGCTTTTTGTGCTTTTCAGACAGAGAATGGGATTGTACTACGAGATTTTAATAAAACTCAGAGCAAAGCAAAAGTTACAGAGACCTTGCTATTATTTACAAAGAGGCAGGTTCACATTCTAGTAAGTTATTGATGTCATACATTTATTTACTCTTACTGCTACTGACACCACACGTAGACCTGATACACTATATGACCAAAAGTATGTGGACACCTATCCATCACACTCATATGTGGGCCTTCTTCAAACTGTTGCCACCAATTTGGAAACATACAATTGTCTAGAATGACACCGTATACTGTAGCATTGCTGGTGATTGAATGTGCTCATTGTGCCTTGTAAGTGGTAATTTGCATGCTGTAATAATATCCTTTCCCACCATAGGACATTTGATGTACAAAGTGGAAAAAAAACCATGAATGCCTCCATGATAGTGAGCCTTTTGTTTGCAATGTCAGAACATGTAAAGCACATAAAAAGTGACTTCAACCGCACTTTTACAGTTACAGGCCTGATTGGCTACTTCTACTCGAGTAAATGTCAAATATTCATACAACATTTTGGAGTGACAATGGAGTACAACGACAACAGTAAGCAAAAGCAAGTAGCTTAACAACAAGCAAGCTGACTAACATTAATGAGAACACATGTTTATTATTACCATCTCAAAACATTATCATGGCCCATGTTGTGTATTTTACCAAGTTGGACGCAGGGTTGCAAATTCACCTTGAATAAGACTAGCATAAGAAAAGCATAAGGTTTCTCTTCACTGAAATTAAGGCTTGTAGCCCAAACATGTCTCAGGTGAAGCGCACAATGTCCTTGTGTGCCAAGCAGGCTCTATGAAGACATGGTTTGTTTCCATTGTGTGAAAGAACTCACATGGCCTGCACAGAGCCCTGTACTTGCTCTGTGGTAAGCACTGACCTTAGTAATGCGCTTGTGGCTGAATGGGCAGAAATCCACACAGCCATCTTCCAAAATCAAGTGGAAAGTTTTCCGAGAAGAGTCAAGGCTGATAAAGTAGCAAAGAAAGAACCAATCCAATGTTAATGACCATGGTTTTGGAATGGGAGGTTATGGTGTGATGGTGTCCACATACTTCTGGTCATATAATAATGAATATATATATAGTATATACTATATTTTATGTGTACTATATAATATAGTATTGGATCCAACATATAGTGTTGGATTGTATTTTATTATGTATTATAGACATTTAGCATTAATAAACTCAGCAATTTATTTTTCATTTATATTTAGAAAGGGCACAGTGTCTGATTTTTATGCACTTTAAGTGCAAAAAGCTCCCCCTTGTGGAAAATCTTCAGCCTGAGGGAGAACCTTACTAGTCAGATCTGTGGTCAGACTAGTAAATTTACATCCAAAACTTTCTAAATTCTTTAATCTCTTGTCTTTTAGGAAGCCTATCTGTCCAGACTGGATGCACTGAAAGAGACATTAAAGGAGTCTGCCTTTTTCAGAAGCCATGAGGTTAATAAAAAAAATCTTTTTTTTTTTATTTTCTTCTTTAAAAAAAATTTTTTTTGTTTTTTACTCAGAAGAATAAACTTCTCTTCTGCTTATTTGGCACCCTTAAAAATGCCCTGTCCTTCCTTTCAACCTTCCCCTAGGTAATAGGTGGCTCTCTTCTTTTTGTTCATGATCGTCCCACCAACAAAGCCAACATATGGATGATTGATTTTGGGAAGACCACTCCACTGCCCAAAAATGTGCATATAAAACATGATATTCCATGGGTTGAGGGAAACCGGGAAGATGGCTACCTCTTAGGACTGACATCCCTCATCTCTTTGCTGCATGTTGCTATCAGAGAAGTTAGGGGAGAAGACCTGGAGACCCACAACTCTCAGATGGAGCTCGCAGAGTCAGAACTTACCCAACGGCAGCCTGAGACAAAAGAGGCCACAACAGACTTTTTAAAGGAAACTATAGCCAACAATCATGTGGACTGATGGAAAGAGTCATTGCATTTATCTGTAAATCTATTGCATATTCATTGCATGTGGCCAGTAAAAATCTGAACACCTGGATTTTCTTATGCTTTCTTGCAGTTTAATCACCATTATTCCCACAGACCAACGACAATGATACAGAATTGCAATTAAATAAGGAAACCTTTGTGAAACTGGTTGAACTCAGATTCGAACGACTGTAAATAAATACCTATGTCATCCCTCCACATTTCTCTTTCTGCTTCTTGCTTGGTACACATGCACTATGGTATGAGTTTCAAAGCCGTAGATAGCCTCCTCTCATCACTTTTCATTTCTATTTCACGGACTGTGTTATATTAAGGAGTCATGCAGCAAGACTTGCACTTGTACAGCCTTGTGATGTGTTTAAAAGCTAAAGGCAAACACCAGCTACTTGCTCACTCCCTCTGCATAGAACGTCTTGAGAAGATAGGGCCTAATTCAGACATTGTGTGTTTGCCTAGCATTTTTATTAGACCTTGCTTCAGAGTCTAATTTGACCCAAACACTGCCTGCAGCCTAAACACAACAGGCCTCGTTTAGCAAGCTGTACATGAATGGATTTATTCACAAATCATTCATATGACCATTCACATTTTGTTATTCATGAAAATTCTGTAATTTCATAAAAACAGTTGCATCCTACTCATTCTTCTGAGTGTGTGCACATTTAGGCACAAGAAGACTAACTCACTTCAGAAACTTTGCTTTGATTCACTTCAAATAATATCATTTGCAGGGACTGAAAGAAACATTGAGAAGATTTTGTGAAACCCTGTCATTTATATTATCAGCATTAATTAAAGAATATGAAAAATAAAGAATGCAAACCAACACAAACCCACAAATGAAGATAAATAATTTTTTTTTTTACCAAAAGAAATGCCAGCATATAAATGGAGAACAGGCTGTGCATAATCTTAAGATGTAAACAAATTTTAACCGCTATAAACCTGGTGGGGAGATATATTTTTGGTTTGCAAAAACATTTATACACGACTTGACTAAAAGATTGATAAACAAGCCCTATTTCTAGCTGCAAATGTACACATTTAACAATGACCCAGGAGAATTAAGTCCTTCAACAGAGACCTCCTTATACCCCAATGACTAGTCACTCCCATTGCTCATTAGTGGAGAATCTCATTAGAGCAAAATCTCTGGAAGTTTGTTCCTAGTTGAAAATTCATTTAAACTGTCATGTTAATCTCCAGCCTCAGCAAAGTCTGAAAATGGGTCTGGCTTGCACCTGCCACCTTGCAGACTCTAAACTAGCCAGGACAGCCACTCTTGAAATGGTGGCAGCCAGAGTAGAACTGGATAGTGCTATGCCATAAACAGCCCCAAATGCATTCGATAACACCACCAGTCATAACAGAATTCACCATGCCACGGTGTACAGATTTTATTGACAGTATTAAAGGCAGATTTTGACACACACCTCACTCATACATTAGCTCTGTGCAGTGTGTTCCAGCCAATAGGATGGATCTTGACATCACATAAACATACACAGACATCTCACAAGCAAATAGACACCATCATTTTTGAAAAATGTATTTCTCGAATCTTCCTTCTAGCTGCTCTGCCATAGTAGCCATGCTGATGGCGATACCTCCAGAAGTACTCCGACTCATTTGGAGTTGCTCTGCAACATCAGCGACCTTACATTGGGGATTTTTTTCAGCAATCTGCTTGACAGTCCGAAGACACCTGTCAGATTGCCCAGGTCGACCTGAACACGATGCTGTTGATTCCTTTCCTTTGCTTTTGAATTGTACAATCACTCTGTTAACCGTTCAAGAGAAATCCTTGAGGCTTTGTGTGATCATACGCTGGCTAAGTCCACCTTCAGACTGACCCCCAATACGCCCTCTTTGAAAATCACACAACTCTTTGCCTTCTGGTGTTCGCAGCATGGCTAGTGGCTATAAACAATTAATATACTGTAATCTGACATGAAAAATAATAATATTTTAACAAAATTGAAGCAACAGGTAGTGTCTGCATAGATGAAATTAATGATGAGTGTCTATTTACTTTTGGGATGTCTGTGTATAGTAGCCAGCCTTCCCATTTGCACTGCATGCATTCCTTCTCGGTCAGGTCACTTTTTTTTAACTTGATTTTCAAGGCACCAACTTGTCTCCACGGACTGCTAGACAATAACAACTGGGTGGCACCTCTATGGCAGTTCATAAACCTTTCTGAAATGGGTGAGGCACCTCCATCTGCCATGATTCCCTAAGATACAAAAATGGTACATGCCCCTTTTGTTAGAGTCCCTTACAGCCCTCCTCCTGAGATTTTGCAAGATGCCAAACTAAAATCGATGCCTCGGAAAGCTGCCTTTTTGTTAGCAATAAAATCACTTTTGCAAAAAGAGTGGGAGAACAGCATATTATGGAGAAAAGCTACTATGCATATGATGTCATGATTCTCACTGAATGGATGAAATAGAAGTCTAATCATATACTATATCTAACTGTGGTTCTTTGTACCCTGGGGTAACCATTTTTCAGAGTTGTTTGGGATTCAGCACTGGTTTCAGGTCAGTGAAAACCTATTGACAAGGTTCTAGGTGCATAAAACCAGTATTTGCATGACATACTGCATCATATATTACTTAGACTTTGTTGCAAGGTTTAAACATGTACTGCATGCGATTATGAACAAGAAGACACCCAGGTGTTTCTCACCACTGCTGGAGATTAGCCAGGGGTTTACGGAACAACAGCTGCACAGTGACACAGGTTAGGTCAGGGGTCACGACTAGAGGGATCACTGAATAGGGCTGGATCTAGTTGTGTTGACTGACAGGTGGCAACAGAGTGAAATAAAAAACAAAAAGTCTCATGATGAAAAGAAAAATGCCATTGTGAGATAAGGGCGTGGGGCTAGCAACCTCACCCTGTAGAATGCGCTTGGCTACGGAGATGTCAACCGAGCCCCGTGGGGGCCGCCTAGCACCCTGTGTGCCGTACAGCACGTACAGGACCTAAGAGAAAAGATTATGAAATAAAAGTAGGCTTTTGAAAATTTGAAATGAACTGAAACGTGACCATCTTTGTGTGGAAACGAGCATGATAAAGTGTTTTTATTTATTTATTACAATGTTTTGATTCAATTTGTAATATTATTTAAATCACATGCATATTTTTTTTTTATTTATTTAAGGAAAAAACAAAAAAAAACAATTTCCTAATACAGTTCCATTATGCCTGTGACGTCAGGGTGAAAGGTCAGGACCTCACTTTAGTAACCGGACTCCAATTAAACAAGATGTTTCCCCACCCCGGGCGGTACAACCTCTCTGTGGTCAAGCAGCTTCACACAGACGGTGAGCAAAGAAGCCGGTTAACTCATATAAAGCACGTTTTTAAAATAAATATTTACCGCAATAAACAATACAACAGGTTATTATTGACAAATTATGTTATATAAACTTAAATATAATGTAAAAAAAAGAAATAATTATGTGCAATTGCAACAAAAAACTCAGAAAGTGACTACCCCCAGACCAGGCTAGCACCTAGCCAAGCTTGTAGCTGTTTTACACTTTTTTTAAACACGCTGAACACTTCAAAGCAGTTAACTATTGTAATTTTTTTGTTTCTTGTCCCACACCTGGCTCATTTAGTGGTTAATTAAGCTTTATTTCCAGCAGTAAGGAAAGACTGGACCACGTGCTGTGACACTTTACCAGGTTTTTTTTTTTAGCTAAGCTGAGACTGATTAGCACTTTTCACTGTGTTTATATGGCACACAGGACATTAAGAAGAATGCTAAAGCAACGCTCAGTTTGGCTGTAAAAAAAAAAAAGAGGACGCAATACCCAAAACGCTGTTTTTATTCGCAACAACGCTGTGTTTTTAAAAATTCAAATTAGAGGAGACCCGGAAGTTACCGCCCACCGGGAGTGACGGTTAATGAAGTTCCCCTGGAAACACAGGCTCTGGAGTTGTGTACAGTGCTCGCCTGCGCTCCCGGCTCGTGTCTGACAGCGAGGGTTGATTAGTTTGTGTTTGAGAAAAGAAAACAAATCCCTGTGCATTTATATATTTAGTTCGCGTAAACAGTCATGTTCTCAAGGTGGCGGTGTTTTTAAGTGGGATAATGGCGGATTTGGGCCGCTATTACAATGGTAAGTCTCAAAACATCTTGCGACTTTGTTGATGTTTGGGTTTGCTCCTTGTTTAGGTCCGAGCGAAGTCCCTGCTGTGAGAGAAGTCTGGCTCAATGGCAGCTTTACGGGTAAACAAAAATCAATCCCATGCCGGTTCCTCCGCTTTGCTTTTCTCCTCTGGTGTATCTGTAGCATGTTCAGGACTTGCAGAAATATCTGGACTTTATTCTACATACTTAATGCATGATTAGTGGATAGAAGTCCCACCACGGGATGGTGGAGGGTTTCACATGGCATTATCACTTCTCTGGCTCACACTTGAAAGAAAAATGATCAAGGTTCTTGTGGGCATTTAAATCCCCAAATCGTCAAGCCTGGGTTTGCTCGGCATGTATACCTGTTTTTTAAATTATACACACACAGTACCGTGCAAAAGTCTTAGGCACGTGCAAGGAAATGCTGCAAAGTAAAAATGACTTAAAAATAATGAAATTAAATCTTTCCACTTAAAGGAAAAATACAACAACATGCAGGAAACGGTGATAAACTAAACAAAGTCAATATTTGGTGTGACGACCCTTTGCTTTTCCCAGGCACAATGTGTACAGCTTCATAAGGAAATGAGGAGGCAAGTTTTTCTGCCACGCTGCTCTTCTGGAGACTCTGATTTGTGAACTTACTTAATTTTTTGTATGCAAAACCCAGGAGTCCTCATCTTGTGTTTTCTCTGAAAAGTGCTCTCCTATGTAATATGTTGCGTTCTTTACTGACGTACAAAACTTTTCATATACAAATAATTTTTTTTTTTTAAATAAGGTCTTGACATCAATTTGTTTTTCGTACTGACTCAGTAATGCAGAAATCGGAAAAATCAATACCTATAATAAAATTTGTACTAAAAATAGGGTGCCTAAGACTTTTGCACGGTACTGTGTATGTACTTTATCAAACTTTTAGCAGTCAGGAGCAATTTGAACTGTGAGATCTGGTTAGTACAGGTTAATTCTCTGAATGTATTCTGTTCAAACTCCTAATATTCAGCACATTAGGCAAGATATCGTTCGAATATCTTTTTGTGTGCATGTTTGTTGTTATGATTCTGTTGTCAACTTTTAATAGACATGGATTCACGTTTATTGTGACATCGTATTTTGTTTTTAGGTTGACTAGGAACATCTGTCTAGGGACTACAGATGAAAAGTGGCGTTCTGGGGCTTTTCCAGAAATGTTAATTAACGTACGCTGTCCCTGTTAGCTAAAATCACTAAAATGAAGTCAATAAACAGTGTTCAAATGTGTGCATAAATATTTTAGGTAGTAACTATAAGAACTCTTTACTAAATGAAACAACTGAAGGTTGTGATTTCTACCACTGTGGCAGTATGATCACACACACACACCCCCACCCCCCGGCTTTGCTTCACAGACCCTTGGGGGACCCCAGAGTCAGGGCTGAGAAACACTGGCTTGTACTATTAGAAACTTGTCATTATTCACATGAAGAATTATTTTGGAGAGTTTTAAAGTTGGACACATGTCGGGGTTCTCAAATGAAAGAAGGCTTGAGGACGTTGCTCTGCATTTCTTTCATTCGAGTTTGAGTTTCTTTCATTGCAATAAGAGGTTCCTTAACAACCGTCCTTGTTAGTGGTGTTACCATGGTAACGAATCCCAGAGTCCCATCGCGCTGAAATAAGCACCGAGTCAATGTCCAATCAGTACACTACAATGCAAAATTTGTTATTAATCAGGTCAGCGTAGAAGCCGAAATTGCTAATGTTTAATCTCATAATTTTTTTGTTTTTTTCTCGTCGGGGATCAGAGCATGATGTGCGTGGCCCTCAGTTCCGTAACTTTAAAAGTCATAGGCCACCCAGGGGACGCACGTACAGTGAGCATGTGCATCAGAGACCGCGAGGGGCTCCCGCAGGAGGCTTTGGTCCTGGTCTGTCAGGCAGGTTTATGGATGAGGACGGAGATGTTAACATGAACAATGTCCAGGATGGGGCTTTCCAATGGAGATTGTGAGTATAAGTGTGTGTGTGTGTGTGTGTGTGTGCGCGCGAGTGCTAATTTTTGAAACATTACACTGTTACAATACTAATTCCTCTATTGCTGATATAGTTTCTCATTTTAATCGTTTAAAAGAGATGCTGCTAGGTTCATTTTCAGTATATGGCCGAAAGTATGTGGACACCTCACTATCACACTTGTAGTTCTTTCCCAAACTGCTGCTACAAAGTTAGTAGCGCACAGTTATATAGGATGTCTTTGTAGGCTGTAGCGTTATAGTTTTCCTTCACTGGAGCTAAGGAGCCTAGACATGTTCCAAGTTGACAATGACCTGTGCACAAATTGAGGTCTGTGAAATTAAGGTGCGTCATGGCTGGTGTGGAAGAACTCGAGTGGCCTGAGCAGAGCCCTGACCCCAACCCCATTGAATGCCTTTGGCTGAACTGGAACTCCGACTGCACCTCAGGCTCCCTCACTTGACATCAGTATCTGACATTTCTAATGCTCTTGTGGCATTCTGGTGGGGAAATTCACATATTCATGCTCCAGAATCTAATGGATAAACGTCCGAGACAAGTAAAGGTTATTATAACAGCAAAAGGTGACTACATTTGGAATGGGGGTGGGTCAGAGCACGTATTGGTTTGGTTGATCAGGCTTGAACAAACCTTTAGCCATATGGTGTGTATATAACAGCTGAAAATGAAGTGGATTGATGTGGGTACTTTTCATGTAGCAACCCTTATGGCCGGACCAACCGACGAGGAGATGGCCGACTTGCTCGAGACAGAAGAGGAGGATTCGAGCAATACAGGCCACGAGGAGGAAGTCAGTCGGCAGGCAATGCAGAAAGACAAGGAGGTGCACCAATCTCAGGAAATTCCAAAACTTGGTACAAAATAACGGTATGGGAAAATGGTGACCTTTTGTGAAATAAAAAATATACAGTGGTGTTTTTCCACTTTTTTTTAATCAAGTCAGTAGATGTGAACAATGGTTGCTCTTTAACAGATCCCTTATGGCAAGAAATATGATAAGCGGTGGCTTTTGACTGTTCTGCAGAATCACTGCCCCATTCCTTTTACTCCAGTACATGTGAGTAAATGCTGACTGGCTTAATAGTCCAGATAATGTTAAACTGTCTTCATATACACAGCAGATGTGTAAACAGTGAGCCATTGTGTTTGTTTTTCCATCTTTTTGTTTTTTGTTCCTCGAAATGTATAAAGTATTCCACGGAGGGGCAGAAGGTGCAGTTCTATGTAGGGGATAACAACGCTGCTAGTGCCTTGCGCAGTATCTCTCGCAGGATCACAGACAAGGAAGGATATAAGGCATGATGCTTGATTTCCCACAACTTTGTGATGCGCTTGAGTATTGGGAGTTTGAATAGTTGATTGGTATTTAGTAAATTTGATAGATCCCACGGCAGTGAATATTTAATAGGTGATTTTATACTTTTTTTTTTTTTTTTTTTTGTTCTAATATTTAGGTCGTTGTGATCATGAACCCCTGTTCTGCACCATCCTTCCTCCAGAGTGACCTGAAAGACCAGGACGTTGAGCACTTAAAGGTGAAGGGCTTTATATATTCAGGCAAAAAAAAAAAAAATGATTCATAAATTCTCTGTATTGCTGATCTGTAAATGTTATTCTTTTTACAGCAATGCATGTCCAAGCGATTTGATCCTTCAGAGCAGTTTCTTGACCTGAACAGCATTCGCAGTGATCAAGGTACGTCTTCCCCTTTGACTTGACTTGTACCAAATTCTAGGAAATGGGTTACTGGTCATGTCATTCTTAAGGTGTTTAGATTCTTTAGGTGTTTAAAAAAGCTGCTCAGTGTGATGTTCCTACCAGTGAGAAGCATATTTGTGAAATGGAGAATTGTAGATCTGATGTCTTTCTCAGATTTGATCTCTCAGAACATCGATGTGATTTTGAGTAGGAAGAGCTGCATGAAGGCTGTGATAAAGATCATTAAGGAGAATATCCCACAAGTAAGACTGCACTTCACCAACATTGATCAACTAGTCTGCATTTTATATAACTGGTCTTTTCCCTTATACAAACTTGTATAAAATCTATGTAAAGCATTTAAGATACTCACAACTAAGGTAAGCTAGCTCTGTGTTTGTAAACCCTTACACAGATGTAACAGATCTGAATACCACTGTCGGTGGCTAACTGATACACTTATGAGAAGCACATGCACAGCTTGTCTCAGTATATTTATAGCAATGGTATTTCATCAGGCCAGTTTACTTAGCAACGACTATCCCCAAATTCACTGCTTTGTTATGCAGCAGTTATGTGGCTCAGGTTAACGATGTTGGATTTAAAAAAAAAAAAGAGGAATTCAGATAGAAGTGTTATAGTGAGTCAGTACCAGGTGGAGATGTATATTTTATTTTATATAAAAGTAGAAGAAAATCTGTGAAGAAGCGACCGTATAATAATATGGTTTTATTTATGTATTTGTGTGGTTTTTTTTTAAATATATATTTTTTTATTTTTAT
>JAQLOM010000002.1:14719135-14729322 GCA_030068315.1 Chrysichthys thysi
AAATCAGACGGACTAGTCACGTGATTGTGAGGTAGCGTTAGGATTGGCTATGACTGATGTAAACAAGTGATCTCACCGGCGCGTTCTCAGTCCAGTAGCGTCGTTTGCTGTGAGGTTGTCTCCTCAGCACTCAACTACTCCGGTACCGTGAGCTTTGTGCCTCTTTCCTGTACGCTTTCCCAGTCGCCATTTCCACCAATTAAATCATCCATCTCCCGGCTGTTTTCCGTTTGTAATGACAACGCGCGAGCTAATTTGCCCATGTGAGACTGTACACGACACACTATTGGATGGGAGGCGACCAACCAGAGATGCTGTGTTGCATATCCTGGGCGCTGATTGGCTCAGTGACCGTTCATCTCATCTGGTCAGTGCCCTTATGGAATTTTATATGTTGTTAAAATGATGTATGTTTAAGAGTGTAGAAAGTATTTAAAAGCATGGGAAGTGTTTTTAAGAGTGTGGGGAAGGTTAATAAGAGAGTGGAAATGGTTTATAAAGCCTGAAAATATTTATAAATAATTAAAATTAATGTGGCACGGCAGTATCGCGGTTTGACCTTTCGCACAGGGTCGGCGGAACATAACCCCCGCGATAGGCGGGGGTTCACTGTATAATATATAAAATACATATTAACTCTGTGGAGTGTGTTCCAGCCAATATGATGGACCCTGACATCACTTAAACATACACAGACATCTCAAAAGTAAATAGACACCATCATTTTTGAAAAATTTCAAGGTACTTCCTTATAGCTGCTCTGCAGTAGTAGCCATGTTGATGGAGATCCCTTACAGACACACTTGGAGTTGCTCTGCAACATCAGCGGCCTTACAACGATTTTTTTCAACAATCTGCTTGACAGTCTGAAAACACCTGTCAAAGGGCCCAGGTCGACCTGAGTGGGATGCTCTTGTTTCCTTTCCTTTGCTTTTGAATTGCACAATCACTGTGTTGACTGTTCAAGAGGAATCCCAAGGTTCTGTGCAATTATACACTGGCTAAGTCCACCCTCACACTGACCCACAATATGCCTTCTTTGAAAATCACACGACAATTTTGCTTCAGGTGTTTGCGACATGGCTAGTTGCTGTAAACAATTACTGTACTGTAATTTGAAATGAAAAATAATATATTAACAAGTTTGAAGCACCAGGTGGTGTTCGCGTGGATAAAATGCTCGCACATGTATATGAATAACTTGTATCACACCATCACATTATTTATTATTTTTTTCTTCAATTGTGTTTTATTCATTTATCCAAACCTGTCATATTTAATAATGATTTTGTAATATGTTGATAGATATAACTCTGACCCCAAGATACAAATTGTATTGAATCTTGCTATTACTATGACTTGGATGTTTTTGTAGCATGCAGAACATTGTCTGTAATAGATACTGTACAGATAATGAATGCAGTGGGATTAAGACATCTCTAGTTTCTACACTCTGCTACTAAACAAGCACATCATTCAGAGTTGAAACATCAGGGTTTGGCAGGTTTCGATGTCCATGTATGGTGTGTACATACGAGTTTTGTAAATACAAACTTTTTTTCCGTCTATGCTTTGTACAATAACCACTTTAAAATGCATCTGTCTTCAATTTTACATAAGATGGTAATTTAAAACACAGCTACAGTATGCTATGCTGCTGTCAACAGTTACATCGTGATTGTCCTACCTATGGAGGCATGATATTAATTTCTGAGATGCACACAAACACATCAACTAACGCAGACTCGGGTTGCCATCTTCGGTTACATTGGGCATAATGTTGATGTAATAGGTTTATGTTCAAGGACAATGCTAAAGCTAAATACTGCATATGGCTTATGCATGTAATTAAAGTCTAACACGTTGTCCTGTTTCTGTGCTCTGCAGTTCTGCGACGGATAAAAGTCACATTTCTGGACACTATAGTAAGAATTGAGCACCATCCCCTTGACGCTAAGAATGGGGTTGCCTTAGAGATGCAAATTAGACGGTAAGAACGTAGGACTTGGGTGAATCCTGCAACAATTATTCTCTTAGTCACCAGTCAGTATGTGTCTCTTTATACCTCCATATCTGGCACTATACCACTGTGTTGTTGATTTCTGTTGAATATGATTTTTCAGAAGGTAATGATTAATTGTCTATAACGTGGATTGCTGTATTGGTAAATTGTTCAAAAATGCAAAGGCTAAAACATACGAGAGACCTATATGGGGGGAAAACGTTGAATGAGGTTGAAGGAAGAAATAAGGTCAGGGTGGCCAGTTGCCTAGTGTATGAATTTAAGGGTTAAAGCTAATGTTTATGTATTGTATAGTGTAGCATAAAGCCACGACAAAAAAAAAAGTCACCGTCCAGTTCGGTTTTAGTTGTGTTTGTTTCTAACAGCTGCACATAAACCCTCTTGCCTGAAATGTAAACCTGGATCTGTAACTGAGCTGTGTTATGCCTCTGGCTCATACTGCAGGCTGGATTACTGTGATGAAGCTGTGAAAGACTCCAGTCAAACAGTGCCTGTAGATATCCACCAGCCTCCAGCTTTTCTGCATAAAATTCTCCAGCTCAACTCGGTACAGCTGCTTTACGAGACTCTTGGAGAGGCCCAGGTTAGAGCTGTTTACACTGTGAGGAGTTTGGTAAAGGATTTCTTAGATAAATAACTCAAAAGACTGCCCTGAAAGGACAATGAGTTAATAAGAAGTATGCCATTTGGTGTTAAACCCTTATTTAAACATCAAGGCTATAACTGTGTGAGCTCAAGATAATGCAGGAAAAATATGGACAACACCCGTTGCACACAGCTCAGCATGGCTGTTTTTCTTTTTTTTGGTCTAGATTTCTTTTGTACTATAGCCCATAAGCCTGTATTTCTACCTGAATTTTGCCTGTAAATGTGATGAGATTTACAAGAACTGTGCTGTTTTCAGAGACTTGTTCCTGAAAATGCCGGGGTCAGTGAAGATGAAGAGAAAGACTCCGCACCTAAGCCCTTACGGCTGCACCCTAGACCCCTCGTCATTGGAAGCTGCTCTGGTTTCATGGAGACCACTGTTAAAATCAAACAGAACGACATGCTCCCAGGGCCCAAGGTTTGCTGCTTGCTTTATGCTTTTTTTAATGTAACATTAAAGGTGTAATCCAAAACACTTTTTCTTTTTTATCAAATTCAGCAAATATCTCCTCATTGTCTGTTAACTGCTTATTGTGTGTATGAACAGAAAAAAATTCTGGTGTTCGTACACTGCTCTGTTTCTGTGAATGGGGAAACAAGGAAAGTGTCTCGATCAAGCCGCACCACTATTCTAGCCAATCAGAGAATAGGGGGAGATGGGGGTGTCGTTGTTAATGTCATTTTCTTGTCAATGCGCATCCATGAAGTTGGAGGGTGGAGCCTCTGAAGAAGCACTAAAGGGATGTGTGCGTTTGTTTGGCTGTTGAGTTCATATATGCTACAATTGTTCTCCAGAATCGATGGCTCCCCCTTTAAATATTCACTCTGCTATCTTTACTGAGCAGTTCTGATAACTTCCATCTGCAACTGACATTACCAATTATTGCTAATCTTTTTTTTTTTTTTTTTTTAATTCCCTCCTTTTTTTGTTTTTCGCTCTTTCAGCTGGAGCTAGATGGTAAGGTGGGCTGTCTACACCTGTTACTGTCTCCCAGTCAGATCACTAACCTCACGGACCTTCTGACTGCTCTCTGCATTGAGACGGGTAACATGCTTCTTCTGTATGATTTAAATGCACTTTAAAGTGTTAGAGCAATGTAAAATGCAGTTGATTTATAATCTTGCTTTTGAATGTGATCTCTATGAAACATCACAGAGAGAAAGACTATATTTCATTATACACCTTTTGGATAAAAAACAAAGGACAGGGATTTACTTTAAAAAATGTAAATTTGAATTTGTGTCAGAATGAAACACAACGCAAATATTTAAGTACAATAATCCTTCGTCTTTCGCAGGGGTTATGTTACAAAACTTTGTACAAAAGACAAAAATCTGCAATACACGTATGCCACCCCCAAATGCTTTTTTCCCTTATAGTTTAGCCCTAAATTATCCTCCCACACTCTTTAAACATATTCTAGACACAATTAAATGCATAAAGAAAACATCTGCAAGCATATAGCGAGGTGAATTTTGTGTAAAATTCATAGAAACACCACATTTATAGCGAGTACTTTAATGTGCTGTATACTATACTAGCGTAGCCTAGACTTATATTTTAGGTACTGTATGTATGTAGTACACTAGCCTAGCCAACGCTTCTTTTCTGTACTGTATAATACTGCAGTTAACAACCACTTGCTACAGACTCAATTTCTGAACCACTACAGTTGTCATAAACAACAGATGCTACTGTACATAAGTTGTAGCTCAGGGGTAAGACATTGGATTACTGATCAGAAGGTCATGAGTTCAAAAAACCTACCCAAAGCTGCTACTATAATCATCTGAATCAAGAAACAGCTGTTTGACGAATTCTGCCGTCAAAAAAATCCATAAAAACAATGCACTATAGGTTTTACAGATGTCGCGAAATACCGGAGTAATCCGCAAAAAAATTTGATGTATTCTAAATATAAATCCGCAAATAGCTGGGGACACAAAATGTGAACCGCAATATGGTGGGGACTACTGTACCTTGTTTTGCTTTTCTTCAGTTATTACAATACACTTGTAAAAGTACAAATGTAATCATATTCCTTTATAATCCAAGCTGCCCTGTCTAATATAAACATCATGACTCAGTAATTGATTTTCCATAATTTTTGGCACGTCATGGTACAGGTTTAACTCCAGGCCACACATGCAGGATGCCTAGCATGAGCTACGTGGAGTTACGTGATTTGCATAATTTGAATGAAGAGCCCAGAAAATCAAGTTAAACATATGCTTATTCCATCTCTGAATACAAGTAACTTTCCCTACATACAGTAAATATTGACTTAACTTTTGGACTCCCCAACTCCGTGCACGGCTCTTAGTAGCTTGCTGCCTGTTTATATGGATGGGTCACATCTAAGCCTAAGTTTTTCCAGCATTAGAATTTTTTCCAAATGTTTTATTTCAGCGTGTGTGTTCTTCAGTTCTGGCACAAATTCTGCAGTTCATAAACAGGTCCAAGTGATGTGAAAACAATTTAATGATGGTTTTGAACTTCACTGCGATATACTTAAATATAAGTTATATTTAAAATATTACTTTTAGAAAAAAATCCCGTGAGCAATTTGTTTTATATTTTTTCATTAGTGATTTGGTTAGTATAGCCCACACTACAGATCGCTGTCTTATTCAACATGTCAGCTGTCTGAGCTGCATCTCTAATCGTCACCATTTTATTTTCCCTCTTTTTTTTTTTTTTCTCCCTTTCTCAGAGGGCAGCAGTAATACACGTGGTGGTGGTGGTGGTGGTGGTGGTGCTCAGAGTAGGCCTCTGGGTTCAGATGATCTGAGGTTGATCGAAGAGGACCTCAGCAAGCAACTTAATGTGGATTCAATAGACAGAGATCTGGAGTTGAACTCCGAGCCTTACGTCTGCAGCCTGGAGAATGGAGGTGAGGTGGTTGTTTATATTTTTGAAAACATCTGTAGTGTTCCGGCATTGTCGTAGCATAAAGAACTGCTGATTGTCATTTTGCTGCACACGCGTTGTAGTTTGCTTTTGCATTGACTAAATTTCATATCATTGTATTTTTTCATTGTATTTTCTTATGTCTGTCTTGTGGTGGTTCTTCATACCTCAGAGATGTTTTACTCTATGGGGCCTGGGTATATGACTAGCAGTGTGATGTCCACACGCTCAGGAAGCGAGCTCTCAGACAGTGACATGGAGTCCTCGATACACAGCCAAAGCAGCCTGGCACCAACACACCCTCTCCCTCCACAGGTCTGTACATGTTTTGGAAATTTTCCATGTTTATAGATGTTTACACCTATACTGAATATAGGGGACAAATGTATTGGTTAGCCACAAGGGAATTAGAAGCTCCAGTGTGCTTGCCCAGTCAAAAGCTATTCTAAATGGTGGCTAATGTCATGTAATAACGTACAGTGAGCTAGGCTGCTAGATAAGTACATTAATGCAGATGAAGGAATGTATAAATATTTTGTCATCAGCCTCTTCTAACAAGGTTTCTGATATAGTTTATTGTGTTTGCACCCTGGTTGAAAGTTGTTGGCAACAATTTCTTGGTTATCTCATGATTGTTCTTCTCATCGATTTTACCAAAAAAAGATCTAGCCATTATCCACCATATTTATGGAATATGCTGTGTTCTTGCTTAGAAAAGGTCAAAGCATTTACAGATTTTGAAGAATGCCTTTAACTTTCTGTTATAAGTGAGTTTTGGATTCTTTTCTTAGTGTAGGGGAAAAGTATAAAATCATGATCTCATGTCACATTTTTTTTAGATTGCACACAAGTTTAGAAACTGGGGTATTACTTAAAGTACAAAAGCTTACAGCTGCTAAACTTTATAACAGAATCCCATAGCCGATAGTTTATGTCTCTTTATAATGCATGCCATATATACCATGCAATGCTTGTAGTTTATTATAACATTAATTGGCCCAATAGAAATTAAATGTCCAATATAAAATTATACTGCTGCAAGGTCTTGTTTTTTTTGCCGATATGTATGTTGAATTCGGTATAATGAACTGATGTTTCTTCTTTATTTTCCATTTTTCAGGGAGTGCTTAACTGCCCCAGACGTTATCCTGTACCAGGAAGTTTATCTAGTTTGCCTCAATGTAGCAGGCCACCACGTATGTCACCCCATTACTTAACAGAGCACACGTTTGTCTTTCAGGCTTGATTTATTACAAATATATATTTCTGTTTCTTCACTTCTCTGTATAATAGGGCGTTCAACACACACTGGCCAGTCAGAATCTACCAAGCCGGATTGCTTGCTGCGACTGTCTCTGGGTGGAATGACTCTGACTCTTCTGGAACAGGAGCCAGCTCAGGGTCCTGAAGGCCTGTCCTCAATGGCTAAGGTGTCACAGGTTTTCTTCCATGAGCTGGCCTTCTTCAAAGACAGCATGTTCAGTGAGAGAGACTTTGAGAACCTGAGGGGTAGCTTCGCTAAAGCATGCCCTCACTCGCATCTCAGGTACATAGCTAAAGCATGCCCTCACTCGCATCTCAGGTACATAGCTGTGCTGTTTTAAGCAGCACGTTTACTGACCAGCACACAGCATTTTTTTTTCTTCTTGATGCATTCTTCAATTTTTCCCCAGGCTAACAGGGGCAGCAGTGCAGGTAGCATGCGAGATGCGTAGCTCTGGGCGGCATGCTCATTCCGTGACCTCTGACCTCTCCTTCAGCAGGCTGGAACTGCTGGAGTGTCTTTGGGAGCCAGGCAAGCCCCAATACAATGAGGTAACATACCTCTCATCTTCGTTATGGTCACCAACCTTTACACATTCATTCACTGTCTAGACATGGTTTAAGTGATTATATATTTTATAATTCATATACAGTGAACCCCCGCCTATCGCGGGGGTTACGTTCTGCCGACCCCCCGCGAAAAGGTGTAACCGCAATACTGCCGAGCCACATTAATTTTTATTATTTGTATATATTTTCAGGCTTTATAAACCATTTCCACTCTCGTATTAACCCCTCCCACACTCTTATAAACACATCCTATGCTCTTAAACACTTTCTACACTCTTAAACACAAGTCATTTTAATAACATATAAAACTTCACATGCATACTTACTGCCGATGAGGTCACTTCCTATTTACATTCGTCTTAGCCAATCCTGGCGCTCCCTCGCGATCACCTGACTTTTCCACCTGATTTTAATTACCGTATATCTTCTAATAGAGGCCTGTCTCTTATAAACGCCCGTCTCCAATAAACGCCGGGCTAAAACCATGACACAACAAATAGACACCGGTCTCTAATAGACGCCGGGATGCAGGAAATGCCCATCCCATCTCCAATGACTGCCGGTGAGGTCACTTCCTATTCACGAGCTGAAGCGGTGTAAAGAGCAACTTTCACTTTTCAGCTGATGAAATGTGGTGCATACTGTTTAATTTCAATTTAAATGTTCTTTTAATGATTGAATGAACATTTTTGTAAAATGAAATTTAATATTCCAGAATCCCGCGAAAGCCAAAAAAATTCCGCGAATCAAATTTTGAAAATCCACGATGTAGTGAATCCGCAAGCGGTGAACCGCGATATTGCGGGGGATCACTGCATGTCAAAAATCAGTTTTTAAATGATATTTATTTAAATGTCCTAATGACGGTGCTCCTCTTATCTGCCGCACATTATCTGCTGGTTCGAGCACTTTTTGTTCTTGGAAAAAGTCTGCTCCCATCTGTTTTTGGTTTTATTAAAACATCACTTTCAACTTGTCTAAGTTTGAATTACAGAAGAATGAAAGAAACTTTAGTAAATATCTAAAGTCCATTTTCAAAGCAGATAAAGTGCCAAAATGGCCAGGAAGCTAGCAACTGTTCTAGTACTATAGGTAAAAATAATAAATAAATTAAAAAAAAAAACAAACTGGTTTATAAGGAATTTTGTCACTAAAACATATACCTAGATAGAATAGTCAGGATAGTTATTGTTTATTGTTTTCTAATCTCTGTCTGCTTCAATTGAGATAGTAATTTTGATATTGTTTGTCAGTACTCTGACAAGAACAGGCACTTTAATTCTAAACGTCATTATAATTGAAGAGTATAAGCGGGTGTTGGAGCTGTTAATAAACATTTGATAAACATTTATATGAAGCATATATTTTTCTAGAATTATTTTATAAATTACTCTGCCAGAGTATTTGAAAATTAAGCTCTGCATGTATTTAAGGGGGAGAATTCATACTTATTCATTATCAACATGGTCAGTATAGCTCATAGTAAACATGGAACATCCTCAAGACCTAGGGGAAAGAATAAATTATCTGAATTATTTGAACACAGCTTTTGACTGTGTTGCTTTTGTGACACATCCAGAGAATTGTAAATCTGCACTGTACTTTGTTACATATTTTATATGTTTTAATGGATTTCAACAATAGCTCTCAGGCAGCTCCATCTTGAGTATGTATTTATAGTAAAACTTCTATAAAAAAAATTTATAGCAAAACTTCGTTGTTGAGGGTGGCAAGGAGACTTGGTGTGTCCTTGACACCCTCACCCAGTGCTAAGAATCTAGGTGTTGTTGGACTACTGCAACTCTCTCCTTGCTGGCCATCCAGCATCTGCAATCAGATCCCTGCAGCTCATCCAGAATGCTGCAGTCCAACTGCTCCACAACCTTCCTCATTCCTCCCATGTTTCCCTTCTTCTTGCTGACCTTAACTGGCTGCCTGTTTCAGCTCGCGTCAAATTTAAGACAAATTGGTGCTAGCATACCAGGCAGTTAAGGGGTTAGGTCCAGCATATCTCCAGAGACTGATCTGACCCTTCATGCCAGCCAGATTCCTTCATTCTGCTGCTACTGGCTGCCTGACCCCTCCTCCTCCTCTCCGCTCCTGCCCAGCCCACTCAAGACTGAAGTTTGTCCTGTCTCCTCATTGCTGTTATGATCTTACCATTGAGGTCAGCACTGAAGACCCACCTCTTCAGGCTGCATCTCTCCCCTGCTTCCCTGTCCGCTGTGTAATCACGTAGCGGTCATAACCATCCCAGTCTTCATTCTGTCTAGCCTGGTCATGATGTCATAGGGGTTTTGTTTTCCTTTTAGTTGTATTTGTGGTATTTCGTATTCATATTTGCTCTCATTTATGGTTAGCTCGGTTTTTCTTTCCTGTTAGCTGATTGCTATTTCTACAGGATATTACACTTGGTGTTATTCTGGCACTTATTCAGAT
Organism: Chrysichthys thysi; assembly: GCA_030068315.1. NCBI lineage: Eukaryota > Metazoa > Chordata > Actinopteri > Siluriformes > Claroteidae > Chrysichthys > Chrysichthys thysi. The sequence continues at coordinate 14,728,990 of JAQLOM010000002.1, forward strand.
GGCACTAGAACGTTCTTGCCTAGAACCTCTGCTGTTCTTGGACCTGACTTTTGCAGTTGTACGTTGCTCTGGATAAGAGTGTCTGCCATATAACATAATGTATAATAATTCTATATTTATATAATGTATATAAATATATTTATACTGCATAATTTGGCTACTACAGTTCCTCAAAAAGCTCTTCACACCCAGCAGCCACTACAGCAGTGCCTAGTACACACCCACACCTCATTGTTCACTAACTGTTTTTGAAGGTACTAACCATTTTGTGTGTGTGTGTGTGTGTGTGTGTGTGTGTGTGTGTGTGTGTGTGTGTGTGTGTGTGTGTGTGTG
>JAQLOM010000002.1:14769559-14786371 GCA_030068315.1 Chrysichthys thysi
GTGTGTGTGTGTGTGTGTGTGTGTGTGTGTGTGTGTGTGTGTGTGTGTGTGTGTGTGTGTGTGTGTGTGTGTCCAGCTAAAGAATAAACATGGGCATTCTTGCATTTAGGGTCTCTCTCTCTCTCAGATCCTGTACGTGCCGTATGGCACATAGGGTGCCAAGCGGCCCCCACTTGGTTGACATTTCCGTAGCCAAGCGCATTCTACAGGGTGAGGTCGCTAGCCCCACGCCCAATGCATTTAGGGTCACTCAACAGAAACAGATCTCTACCAAATTACATACCCGTATTCAGCATAAAAATCATAGGAAAAGTATGAAATGTTGAAAAAAAGCAGTTGACTTAACTGTCAGACAGCCATAAGGGGGCGCCATCTTTTCATCTGAGGCTGAATTCATGCTACACTTAATCTCAACCAAAAGGCATACCTGATCCTCTCATGAAATGTCTTAAAAGCAAAAAAAAAAAAAAAAAATATTCAGCAGCTATAGTTCATACATTCATATAATCAACAAATCTAATAAAATTGTAGAATTGGAAAAAGGTACAAAGTGATGTGATCCCTTCTGCTCATTCTTCAAGAAGGCAAAAACATCCTCAAAAGAGAAATACTTAGATATAATAACAATATATTAGGAAAACACTCTAGACAACCACCATATAGTACTGTATGTAATAATACTCTTACTAGTATTACTACTAATACCATTACAATGCAAGGTGTTTTGTTGTTTTTTTTAAACTGTAGGAATGGTTATATGATTTATGTAAAAGCAAGTGTGTTTCAGTGGCTGTGGTTTCAATCTGAGACTTATTCACTGGACAGCTGAGTGAGAAACACTTCTGAACCTATATTTCATAATGATATTTACTTATGTTCAGTGCATGGAATCTGATAGTTTCCTTCTGAACTAGTAGAGCATTCATAGACAAGACATTTGAAACCTGTACAGGCTGTCCACTTGAAGGGCACCAAGCTCAACTTGTGTGCCATGTAAGCCTTTTTAACAGTCATAAGTGGCCATGCATCTCTCAATATGCAGATTTTCTTCACTGGGAAGGGATGTCAACAGAAACAGCAGTGGTGAAACGGGGAAAGCTCCACTTCTGCGCCTTTCAGTATTGGCTGAAAGGCTGAATGGCCGACGGCCATATTATTAAGGCATGTATCAGCGTAAGTGACAAGAACATGTGCATGCTGCCCATTCCAACCTTTTTGATTTCCCATGACCAGTGTTCATTAATTTATATCCTACATTATGCAGTTGTCTACTATTGATTGTACTATCTTAAAAAGAAAAAGTCCTTATAAAGGAAAAAATGGATACAACCAACATTAATCTGTGAACTATGTCAGTTAATAAAGGAAAGAAAAAGGTCAAGTTTAGAATCTTACGGATTGTTTTTGATATATGACTATGCTGCCCATTTAAATATTTTATTCATCCAATTATAAAAATCATTATAGGACAACAGCTCAATTGGGATTTGTTTTTTTCTGCATAAGGACATATTTTCTGCCTTATAGAGTGAGATTGGCTTTAGTCTCCCTTCTTGGTAAAGAAGAGCATTAGTGCTCACTTTTTACAAAGTTTCTTCAAGGTATTCTTAGCTTCCAAAAAGATCTAGCTTGGATCTCTTTCACTTGTACAGAGAAGGGTGTCCCCAGATGGACGACTGAAGATTCATACTCCTAAGGGTTCTAGATTTGATATTTTTTTGTAGGCTTTATATAGTGAATACATTGTATACTGGCTATATTCCCAAATCTTCTGCCATCACAATGGACTACAACACCTAAGACGATCCTGCTATGCAGTGTCTGGGTAAGAGTACTAAGTATCAAACACTGAACACATGTATGCTTATTAACGTCTTTTTCAGACCAGCCACCAGGACAGGACTTTTCCATGAAAGCATTCTTTCTTTGTAAATTAACTCAGATCATTTTGTGGCTACCCCCACATTTCTTTATGCTCTAGTAAGCTTTGAGTTTTTCATTTCTTTCAGAGACTGGGGACTAATGTTGTCAGTCTTTTAGTGGTGGAGGTGTTGGTGGGTATGAAGGGGGATGAAGTTCACTGCTGCATGCTCTCTGTAGTCCTAAAGGACTCATGGATGGAAGTTGCCTTCTCATGCTTTTTTTCTTGGGCCGGCGAGGTCGGTTCGATCCAGCTCCAGACACTTTGACGCGGTCACTTAGTGTGTCCGAGGACTCGTCAATGTAGGCCAGGTTCTCACCAAAAAAGTCCAGGAGAGAGGGCCCAGGGGGAGAAGAAGAAACCGGAGAAGGAGATTGAAGACTCGAGCAGCTTCCGATCAAAACGACAGGGATATCATTTTGGCTTGCCTGCTTTTCTTCAGGCTCAGCTCCTGACCCAGACCCCTGTGAGTTCCACTCTGACTGAGACCAGGATTCTGACGGTGTCTCGGATCTGGAGTCTGATCCTGAGGCTGATCTGGATGTGGATACTGGTCCAGGCTTGGAATCAGACATCAACTCAGAGCGTGAGATAGGCCTTGAATTTTGTCCTGATGTCAAGCATGATCCAGGTCTCTTTTCACAACTCATATATAATCTAGACAAATCCAGGACATCACATATTATATTGCAATTATATGCAGGATTTAACAAAACATGGGTTCAAAAAGACTGCCTACAGTGCCAGTCAAATGTTTAGACAATGGTTTTTCTTTCTTTTTATACTCAAGATACGTCAGGTCTTAAAGTAATGATGGACTGTTGTTTCCCTTTTGTTAGTCAAGTGGTTCTTGACTTAATATTGATTACGACAATTTTTACTGTATACCAACACAACCTCGACACAACACAATTGATAGTCTAAAACGCATTAGGATGGCAAGAAATGAACTTTTGACAAGTCACACCTGTTAACTGAAAAGGATTCCAGGAGACTACTTCAAGAAGCTGATTAAGATAATGCCAATAGTGTGCAAAGTTGTCATTAAGGTAAACAGCATTTACTTTCAAGAATCTAAAATATGAAACATATTTTGCTTTTTAGCACTTTTTTTGGTTTACCACATAATTCCATGTGTGTTATTTCATACTTGAGTATTGTTTTACAATGTAGAAAATAGTCCAAGTAAAGAAAAACCTGTGAACAAGTCGGTGTGTCCAAACTTTTGACTGGTACTGTATATTACAGAGAACATTCGTGACCTTCCTGCTAACCTGGTGTCTGATGCACTGTTATACCGGGAACCAGGCCAATTCACAAACAGATGGCCATTTTCCCTGATGGAATTGGCCTCCAGAGAAACTCCATGAGGAAGTCCGTCTATAGAAAGCCTTGGGTGCCGATGGTGTGCACCACGGCGGCGTTTCCTTCTGCGCCTACGCTGGAGCTGGAAAGGATCATTAAGGTCCAAAGGGACGGGGATGCGAAAGTCCATGGACATGTTCTGGATATTCTGGGTCCAATCTGTAGCATGTGCTCGTAGCCCCTCCATCTTAAGAAAAGATAAGTGTAAATATGCATACAGTCCAGAGGAATTTAGGAATTAGTTCAGAATGGCACGCAACGTTGAATGTAAGGAAGAGACCTGAATGAGCAGATGTTGTGTTGTACATGTACAAGGTTCATAAGACATATTAATTATCAAACAGAAAAGGCGAACTGAATGCTGTTTATTCATGCTATAGAAATACACACACTGAGCGGCTGCTTTGCAAATTTATGACACATTCACACCTACCTCTGCCCTGGTTTTCTTGGAGAGCATTCGGAGCCAGTTGCCTATCATAGTGAGGATGGAGGCAAAGTAAGCCAAGCCAAACACAATCCATAACCACACCAGGAGCTTGTATATAGCAATGCCATCTCTCCCGTTCTCTAAGATAAAATAAATGAATCTTGAATTGGATCTGGCCTTTAGAGTAAAAAGCACTTTTGGTTCTGCAGACAAATGTTCCGTAAAATTGTATCTGTTTAGACAGTTCAAGCCAAAATATTTGTACTATCGCCTCAGAGCTTAGTCACTGGGGAATAGAATATCCGGATGTATATCCATGGAAATAAACATTAGTCACTGAGGCCAGCTTAACTGGCATGTTAAAGCTTAACTGTAATTAACCTTTTCCACAAATCACCAGGGGAATTAGCTAAATTACAGAATGTTATCCATCACGGAGGCAGAGAAGTATAAGACTTCCCATAAACCCGTAAGTAAATGTAATTTCCTGCCTTATAAAAGAATTATGAAGGTTACTGTGTACCTGCTACATAGTCACCAAAGCCCACAGTAGTCAGCGTGATTACTACAAAGTATCCTGCCTCCAGAAGCGTCCACTTTTCCACTTCCTGAAAAACCACTGTGGGTAAGGCAATGAAGATCAAGCAGCCAATCAGAATGGAGCACACTGCAGATATGATGCGTATGCTGGTGTGGCTCACCTTCTTCTGCTATTGTTAATGAGAAATAAGGGAAAGGAATAAACATTGTTATATAATACATTGTGAAACCAGACCAAAAAGGTGTGTACACTCTTTATGCACTTAAGATATGTAGGCACTTATTCTTGGGGAATCCTGAAAATCATCTAGCAAAAATCTTTCTGGTTTCCGGCTTTGGTCCTTATTAGAAGTAATCTTGTGGTCAACATTATAGCCTACCTTGTAATATTACCTGTTTGCTAAGCTGTTTAAAACAATTAAAAAGAAATATCTAAAATGTGACAATTTAAAGGATCAGATTAGAGGAAAGTGGAGAGCACCCACCCGGAACAGAGCCTCTATCTTTGCAATTGCCTTCCTGAGCATGGTACCCAGATGATCTCCGACTCCAGCTAACAGGATACCAAACATGGGGATCCCCACCAAGGCATAAAATATACAAAACAACTGGCCTCCCTCGGTCTTGGGGGAAAGGTTTCCAAAACCTTCAGAGACGGAAGTACAGAGAAAATGTTACACTATTAACAACTTATCAAGCACACAACATTAACAAGACACTTCCAAAAAGGATGGATATACCCATTAAAAATAAAAAAAACAATGATCATCAGAGAAGCAAAACTGTGACACCCTCACCAATAGTGGTGATGATGGTCCCACAGAAGAAAAAGGCATTGGCTAAATCCCATCTGCTGGTGAAATTAGAAGTGCTTCTGGCATCCACTCCAGCCTCAATTGCATCAATCACTTGCTGCAAAGATCAGTATTCAGTTATTAAATTGGCGGTGAGTGTGCCAGGCAGTTAACCTACATCACTGCAGTTAGGGTGTTTCCTTTTTTTTTCTTGAAGCATTACCAAAGGATTCTACCTAGATGTTTCGCTAGCTGTGGATGCAACAAATGCTTTTCTAGGTTGCTATGCACCACTAGTGGACATGCTAATTAAATCAAAACACCTTTATACAATAAGCCTATTTCATGTTCAATATTGAACATAGGCCTATTTCATTGTTCAAAATTTGTACAATTCCTATTTATCCCTTTATTGGGTGAAGAACCATATTTGGTAACTTCAACCGACATCCAAAATGGCCTCTCTGTGAGGTTGTAGAACCACACGTATTTCTCCCATCCTAAATAAAAGCTCCTTATAAATGTTCCTCTATACATATAAATGTGACCCTAAACTGTCCATATATGATAACTAGATAGCTTAGACTTGGTAAGCAGGAAATAACTGTCTATTTAGAACTGTTTATTAATTGTCCTAAATGATGAGTACCGGAATTAACTGTCCATTTTCAGAAGAAGGAAGAGGTTAGTGTTCCTTGCTTCCTATTTTAAAGTTTAGAATGAAAGGAAAGATGTACAAGACGGTGGTGAGACCAGCAATGTTGTATGGCCTAGAGACAGTGGTGCCGAGGAAAAGTCAAGAGAAAGAGCACAAAGTGGCGGAGATGAAAATGCTGAAGTTCTCTTTGGGCGTGAAGAGAATGGACAGGATCAGAAATTAGTCCATCAGAGATACAGTGCATGTTGGATGTTTTGGGGATAAAGTTAGAGAGGCCAGACTGAGCTGGTTTGGACATGTACAGAGGAGGGATAGAGAATATATCAGTAGAAGGATGCTGAGGTTGGAACCACCAGGCAGGAGACCTAGAGGAAGACCAAAGAGGAGATTTATGGCTGTAGTGAAAGAGGACATGAAGTTAGTTGGTGTGAGAAAAGAGGATGCAGAGAATAGAGTTAGATGGAGACAGATGATTCACTGTGGCGACCCCTGAAGGGAACAGCCGAAAGGAGGAGTAGTCGTAGTAGAATGTCATTCATGGTTTTGCACTCAAATCTCCATCAGTAATCAATTGAAACAGAACAGACTTTATGTTAAAACTCTGGCGAATTTTGTGTTATACAATTGTACTTTTTTTTTTGACCATACAAGACATGATTATATAAGTGAGATAGTTGTAATGGCACTATTTGGTGTCACCTAAATGAGGACGGTTCCCTTTAGAGTCTGACTCCTCTCAAAGTTTCTTCCTCTTGTTGTCTCAGGGAGTTTTTTTTCCCTGACACCATCACCACAGAGTTGCTCTTATATACATATGGATAAAAGTTTATAACTAAGTTTCTAATATCTATACTTCTGTGAAGCTGCTTTGTGACAATGTCTACTGTTAAAAGCACTATATAAATAAAATAAAATTGAATTGAATTTATCTAAGTCAAAGAAACAAAACATTACTTTTTTAATGCTAACTGAAAACTTTAAAATGACCTTACTATAATTAGACTAATAAGGCATTTATGATAAAAGCTCATGATATTTTATTTTATTTTGTGATAACATTGGATAATATTAACTAATATTGCTATGGGTATTTTCTCTGTAGAAAAGAAATAATAATTTTAAAAAAACATTAGACATTTTTAATGATACTAAATGGATTGTAATGTGTTCCTTTTGTAATGGTAGTTTATTTGAATGTGGTGTTCCTAATGGATCCTGGTAGTTTACTTAATTTTAATCTGATGGTAATCACCTACTCATGAAACAGCAGTATTACTATTATAATAGCATAGTTACTATATATGTAGTTTTTACAGTTCTGAGATTTTAACTGGTCACTTGAATGGGATAAAAAATAAAAAAAAAAATCACAGTAATCTATTTCTTACAGTGAGTTTCTAATCCGATGCCCCAAATCTAAAAACAAACATAGTTAATATCAGCTTGGATATACACTCACCAAACACTTTATTTTGGAACACCTGTACACCTACCCATTCATGCAATTGTCTACTCGGCCAATCATGTGGCAACATTGCAATGCGTAAAATCATGATTCGGGCCAGTGGCTTTGGGTAATGTTCACATCAATTATCAGAATGGGGGGGAATGGGAACACAGTGATGTTGACTATGCCATGATTGTTGGTGCCAGATGGACTGATTTGAACATTTATATAACTGCTGATCTCCTGAAATTTTCACAGAAACAGAAACTCTCTAGCATTTACTCCGAATGGCGCAATAAAGCAAAACATCCAATGAGCAGCAGTTCAGCAGACAGAAAGAGTTAGGGTTAACCCTAACCCTAGGTAAACACCTTGTTGATGAGAGGTTAATGGAGAACGGCCAGACCAACTGAGGTGATAAAAAGGCTTACAGAAACTCAGATAACCATGTGGGATAATTGTTGTCAGCAGAAAAGCAGCTCACAATGCACAACATGTTTAATGCACCATGTCACAAAGCAAACGTCGTCACAAACTGGTTTCATGAACGTAACAGTGAGTTCAGTGTTCTTCAGTGGGCTTCCCAGTCACAAAACCTTTGGCATGTGGTAGAATGGGAGATTCACAGCATGAACATGCACCTGAAAAATTTTGCAGGAATTTCATGATGGACCAGAATCTCAAAGCAAATTTTCTAGCATCTTGTGGAATCCATACCACGTCCCACTGAGGCTGTTTTGAGAGCAAATCGAGGGCCGAGCCAGTATTAGTATAGTGTTCCTAATAAAGTACTGCATGAGTGTAAATGCGTTTAAAATAGAGGAAATTTGAAAACCACAGAAATACATTTTGCACTGAATGTCATTTAGTACTTATGCTAAAGGTAAACCTATACATGTGTTTGTTTGTGTACACTGACATATGAACTCATGCTGATGGCAGTTATATGTGACTGATCCTGGAGGATGTTTATGTTTACCTGAGCATATAAATGTACCTGAGTGAACTCACTGAGGCTGCTCTCTTGAACGCAGTTGTGCTTGTCCAGGAATGTAACTCGAGATCTAAGCAGGTGGTCATAAGCCTTTTCTTCTCTGGGAGCCTCCAACCAGCCAAACACCAAGGCTCCTATCACCAGATAGAGCAGCACAACTGCCATGATTGTCAGGAGCGTTAAACAGCGCATGGTTCATCAGCCTCTTCAGGGATTTGACCAGGAGGTTCAGTGTGTTAATTCAGGAGCACTGGGTATGTTTTCTTAGGTCCACATCAACTAACTGCACCGGAAATGTGCTTGCTAATAGCTGTCTGTTCTCCCTAACAATGTCAAGACAAAACCAGAAACAGGGGGAATGAAAGGTTAACTTCAGTGTTTGTCTCTGCTGCCTAGAAAGTCTAGAAACCTAAAAAGGGTTACCTATTACACCGTCTTGTCATCCCAGGTGGCGGTCTTGTCCTCATCTATTACAGAAGTCTGTTGTCTTAATCTCGTTTGTACGTTCAGCCGTGATTACTGAAACCTGTGGAGCACAGCAGCCAAAAAAAAAAAGCCTAAACAGCACCATGTTGAGACGTGTTAGTGCAAACCAGACATGAGACAGAATATCATAAGCATAACAGATCAGAACACAACAAATGACGCCATAGTAACAGAGCCTCTGGCGAAGGACTGTGTAAACATGGTGCTCTAAAGACTGGTGACAGAACCCTGATGTACAGCAGGACATTCAGCATTTATAGCAACATGTCCACGTGAAGCAGCCTCTATAGACAGCAGGAAAAGAGTATGAATATCGTTGTTGCCTGTGTGCATGTAACAAAATTCAGTATGCATATTATATATACACACACACACACACACACACACACACACACACATGCATATGTATGTATGTATGCAGACTGAATCTTGTTACTTGCACAATAGGATGCACAAAACATAGGCAGCAGCTCATGAACAAAAATATTAGCAGCATGGCATTGTGCTAAAGCAGATTTGAGTCATTACGTGTGTATGTAAGAATTCCACTGTGGATTGGGGTGTGTGTGTGTGTGTGTGTGTGTATAGAGTAGAGTAGAAGAACAATTTGCAAAAGAGTAATACTTGGCAAACACACTTTAAAACAAAGATTAAAATAACTTTTTTTATTACTAATGACTGCAATGGCTATATGATATTTTGTTTGTTCATTAAGATCTCCTTTCAACCAGCTTAAACCTGAATTTTACTCAATACAACTAATTGCAAAGGCTTGATTAACAAAGTATCAAAAGGCCATTCATATACTAGGAGTTGATCACTGAAAGCCTCAGCACAGAAAAAAAAAAGAGGTAGTAAATTTCTGATCACGATTTCTAAAACCAAGCTGCAAACAGGTATAAAAAGTGCTAAACTTGTGACATGCTTTAGGTCTCTCAGATATAAAATATTGCTATGCCTTACACTTTTTAAATGACACCATTCCAGTGTCAGATAAATCAGATAAAACATGTTCAAATGGATAATTAAATACACACAATTTGCACAATTACCACACACAAATATGCAAATACTCATGATAGACCAACATTTGTGGTAAGTGTAAATGATTATGTAGATTGTTAACCACTAAGGCAAAGATGGAAATCTTACAGCAAAACCCTTGAAAAGTTCAACCCCCCAAAGACACAGATTTACTTTCGCCATGTAAAAAAAAAAAGTTATTAATGAGTTATCAGTAAGTTCAATTACATTTAGCTGGTTAACCATGTTCTCTTACCTTATGTTTAGTGAAAAGTAAAGACACAAAACTTCACAATCCCAGAGAGTGATGGTCAGGAGTTCCCTCTCTGCAATAAAACAAGAGCAATTGTGTGCAAACACTCACCGGGTGTTTCCCCATTCTCAGGCCTTTACATCAGCCTGCCAGCACCAGAGAGGAGAAAGAACAGAGGACATTGGACAGAAAACAGAGTGAGGACAGAGATCAGAGGGCTCCTGGAGAAGGGGGGAATATGGAGAGAGGGAGATAGGAAGAGGATAGCATCAAGGACACGTAGCACAGAAATAAGTCCTGCCCGTTTATCCCATTCCAACTCATATTTCTAAACCATCTTCATGACCTATGGTTGGCTCACTATTTGTAGCTTCAAGCTCTTTGCCTTCTCCCGATGTTAATCTTTGTAGACATTTAATGTCCCATACTGCATACATAATCATTTCAAGATTGGCATATTCCAGCCATTAGGCTCTCAAGCGATGTTTGTCTTCTGTAGCTTGAACTATGATCATCTTTCTACAAAAACAAATCAAATAGAAATGCTCTCATTTATGACCCATTTTCTTTGCCACCATATAAAAATATATATACATAAAAAACAAACAATTGCAGTATGATCCAAGATAAGCCAAGCAGAGATAAACTGTATGTGAATTATTCTATATGCAACTCTGAAATCAGGCCAACTTAAGAAACAGCAACCTTAATGAAAATGGGCAAAAATTTGTAGTGTGTAAAATGTTTTCCCAGGTGGTTCAGTTATCTTTAAAAGTACGCTTTCCTCCCAGTTTTATAATTTTGTAAAAAAAAATACATTCTGACTTATTTATACAATTCAGTTTAAGACTTGGAACATGCTTCATATATCATGCTTCACATATCATACCAGACTTACTATCAAGATTAACAACCATCAACCTCATCTGAGCTGAAAAGGCTTTTTAATTTTTCCCCATGACAATGGACAGTAGAGGGATTTTACAGGTGAGAAACTGTTTACAGTTTACACTTACTGTCCACTTTATTAGGAACACCTGTACACCTGCTCATTCATGCAGCTATTTAAATCAGTCCATTCAGCAGTAGCAGTGCAATGCAAAAACAAACATGAAGATACAGGTTGTTCACATCAAGCCTCAGAATGGAAGAAAAATGTGATCTGTGACTTTAACCATGGCATGGTTGTTGGTGCCAGATGAGCCAGTTTGAGCAGTTCAGAAACTCCTGGGAATTTCACACACAACAGTTCCTCAGAGTTTTCACAGTATATAAACCAATCCATCTGGCATCAACAACCATGGCAGACATAAAGTCAGAGACCCCATTCTGATGTTTGGTGTGAATTTTTACTAAAGCTCAACCTCTGTCTGCATGACTGTGCAATAATTGCATAATTTTAAAGGGGATGGTGAATGTACATCAAAGAAATGATCAACGATAGCAATGTGAACAGTGCTTGTTTAGGGGTAGCAAAATTGTGTCATGGTCTTAAGGGGGAAAACATGGTCTGATGAGTGTTTGCTAGAGAAAGCAGTAATTTTAAGTTACCGTAATCGGTTGATTCAACCTTCACCATATTTGCCCATTCTCTTCCTCAGATTCCTCAGAAGGTTCATCTTCATCTCCAAGGCTTGACCACTGTCTCATTAGAGTTGTGTTCTGAGCCAAAAGCAGCACTGTAGCTCACTACAAGTAGCCCAATTTTAAGAGTGCAATTCGAGACCCATGGTACATCAAAATGACTAACTGTTTAAGCTTCACTGGGAACCAGACCTGTAATAGACTTATTCAGCATTCAAACATGTTATGTCTTTATTACTTATCCAGATATAACTGACTGCCAAAGACATCAATTTAATATCACAATGTGAACAAGGTACGTGAAATGGATCCACGTCCCCCAAAGCAAAGCAACATTCAGTTTCTTTATCATTGAGGGAGTTTTTACAAATACATTTTACTTCTACAAGGATTAAGAAAAGAGATTGCCCTTGCATGAATTTCACAGTTGCTGATAGTAGTTTCATATGAACATGCTATCCAAATGCAGATTTTAAATGAACAAAGAAAATAAAATGTACATGATGCACTTTTAAGGCAACACTTTAAACTTTAATAGGATTGACCAAAAACTCAAATCACTGGAGGGGGAAAAACCACAACTCAAGACAAATCCTTCAAGCATAAAGTGTACACATTAGACAGTCATCTCTTTGCAAAATGTCCCAAGTAAACTAAACTTATGCAAGATCAACACAAACACGCTGCATTAAAAATGCTCCTTGTTTACTTATACATATAAAACAAAAACAAAAAAAGTACAGTACATAAACTGAAGAAAATCAATTAAATATATTAATCTCATTAAAACTAAATTACAATTCTAAGCCTCTCTAATATGAAAGGAATTATAACATATCTCTAGTTGCACTAAGATCAACCAAGCACTGCCTAGTGAGTGTTTGCACACACTTCACAGATCACCATACATGGAGCGGAAACAGGCTCAGGTTGGTCTGAGTCATACACTCCTCTCTCTCTTTCTCACACACACACGCTCCTCAAGCCTTTAAATGTACCATATTCACATCAATCAATAATCTATGGCAGTGTAAAAAAGAAGAATCCACAGAAAAAAATAAAATATTAACAAGGATATTTACAAAGTTCAAGTGTTTCAAAATGAAAGCTAGCATGCATCAAGACAACGTAAACGTATCTGATTTAGAGTGATGTAAACACAATCTGTGAGAGCATCATTATGCTACAGAAGGAAATTGGCAAAAGCATTCCCTTTAAAGAGTAGAGGCCACTTATAGTCAGGATGAAACAAGCAGCTTTAAATCTTGTCTGCAAACCTGAAAAAAGGCAAGAACACTCAGGGTTAAGACGTCTATGCAAAATCATTTAAATTAAATGAGAACCAAATAAGGGCAGGCGAATAATATACACAGGTGTGTATGTGCAGGGAAGGATGAATCAATAGGCTAGGCGACGAGGATAAGCAGATTATTTGTCTATCAGAGACAGCAGCTCAGCTCAGCAGAGAAGTAGCTCATTCAGCAATGTATATAGTGGTCATCATTTTTTACACCCTCCATCAACTAGGGAGAAATACCTGCTTGACTATCACTTCTAAACAAAAGTTTGATCGAGGTATTTGAACGTTAACTCCAAACTTGTGTAGATCTTGGTGGAGTGAAATGCTTTATCTTACGAAATTAAGAAGAAAAAAATCCTACCATTCTCCTAGATTTCTAGCCAACATGTCATTAGCATATTTTTTGTTTACCTGAAAGATGAAGTTGCTCTTAATAACTGACTGTCATACATGTCCTTACATGCCATTTTAATATACACACCCATAGATCTGCTCATTTATGCAGTTATCTGATCAGCCTTAATGTGGAAGCAGCACAATACATAACATCATGCAGATACAGGCCAAGAGCTTCAGTTAATATTCACATCAAGCATCAGAACAGGGAAAAATCTGATCTCAGTGACTTCGACCATGGTGCATTCATTGGTGTTCTGAGTAAACTGCTGAAACGCAGTTTCAGTGAGCAGCAGTTCGGTGTGTTGGAGCACCTTGTTGTTGAATGAGATCAGAGGAGAAAGGCCACACTGGTTCAAACTAACACACTCTATGGTAACGCTATGGTAACTGGTCTTTACAGCTGTGCTGGACAGAATAGCATCTCAAAATTTGCAACATATCAAGAGCTGAGATGGATGGGCCACAACAGCAGAAGACGCCATCATGTTCTATTCCTGTCAATCAAGAACAGGTATCCGAGGCTACAGTGGGCACGGGCTCACTGAAACTGGACAGCAGAAGACAGGAAATACTGCAAAGGCTCAGATGTCACTTGATATTTTACCTATTCCCTATTTACTGTGAATATTACCTGAAGCTTGAGACCTGTATCTGTATAAATTTATGCACTACGTTGCTGCCATGACTGGCTGATCAGATGTATGGATGAACAGGTGTTCCTATTAAAGTGGCATTCAGTATAGAGTGTGCCCATACATATATTATGGTATCTATTTTTTAAGTAACATATTCTACATTACGACTTCATTGCAGACCTGCTAAGCTGAAAGTGTACTGCCCCCTGAAGGGGTAGGGGGGGCAGTAACCCAAAATTAGATGAACAGCTACTATGCAGATGCAAATGTATGAACACTGGCAGATCTGTTACTTTAGAGTTTGTCTACACTTTTTATTGATTACCTGGAGCACACTACATGACATTGCTAGGGGTCAATTTCTTCCTCAGGCTCTGTGACTGGGGACTCTCTGAGTGAGATGGGTAAAGTATTTGTTCCCAAAAGCCCCCTTCGCAAGACGTATGGACAAGCAGGACCACTGGGAATATCAGCAAAACCTGTAGGGAGAAAGAAAGAAAAGCGAGCTGTCAGAATCAGTTCAGACCAAACAGCTAATAGACACAGCTGAGAGCTCTGAGGACAGTGCCGCACACCTTTCATGACGACCTCAGGCAGGCCGTAGGGTTCATACTCCGTGTCATCGTATGCTGAAGACATGAGGTTACGGTTGCGCCTGATTCGCTCAGCCAAGTGAGCTGGATTGGCTGGGATTGGGAACGAGCCGGAAAACAGGAGCCTGTCTGTCTCTGATGCAGGAGCAGGAGAGAAGGGAGGTGATTCAGTGCGCTTAATCTGCTCCTCCTTTTCCTCATTCTGTACAGTCAGTTCACCACGAGTCTGGGTGCTGGCATGGAGTACAACTGGTCTCTGGTGGGGGCTTCCAATGTCCTCCACTTCCTCTCTGTTACACTCCTCTGTCTGAGTGCACACACTCTTTACTTCTTTAGTACCCGCTCTGTTTATACTGCTGGTGACCCCAGTGGCCGCTGATATTTGCTGCTGGTCTTCAGCATTATCCTCTCTTAGGACAGAGTTAAAAGTCTGACTGTCTGGAGCTGGACAGTGCTCATTTTCTTGCTTTGTTGTGTTTTTATGAGATTTACCACTTTGTGTGGCAGTCACTACCTCATCATGTCCGAGACTAAACATATAAGAATCGTTCCTGCCTGCTGATTCGGTATTAAGCTTGGGATCATTGGTCTTCATTCCATTTTGTGCTAAATCATCCTCTGTGCTTTCTGGTTGGAAAGCGATTTCACAGGGCGGGTTTCCAGGTTGTTGATCCTCGCTCAGTCCTGTTTGTTTGATCTGATGAGCTAAATCATGCCTATGATCAGAGTTTTCCATTTCAGAGGACAAGTCTGGAGAAGCGCTCTTGCCATTCATGGTTTTGATCTCCACTTTTTGGTGATCATTTACGTCACTTATTGAGCTTTTGTCATCAGCAATCAATTCCTGTGGAGAGAGTAAATGAACCAAATAAGGCACAAACAACCATCCACCCTGGAAATGGTAATAATTCAATCTCTACACAATAGCAAGAATTTAGAACACACATCATGAAAGACTAATCCTATTTACCGTTGCCTTAAGAATCGATGGCAAGTCCTCTGTGCTCTTTTCTGATGAGGTCTGATTCTCTCTTTGGTGGTCAGGTTCAGAATAAAGTATAGGATGTGAAAGACCTCCATGCTGCACCAGGCTACTGGAAAAAGAGTGTAAATTAATCTGGAGTCAGAAACATTGTGTACATACCTACAACGCAACATAAACTTTCCGAACACTTGCCTCAAGTACCCTTAAACTGTATTTCGTAAATAACGGCACTCCATACGTCATAGACTCTTACCGTTATTGTGTACTTAGCTATAACAAATGCCAGTCAAACACTTGGACGAGGAGTACCTGCTCTGTTTGGTGTGGGAGTGTAGCACAGTAGGGTTGCATGACAGAACTAGCTGCTCCTCTCGCATTACCACTATCGGGCTGCTGTTGCTTTCCTGATCCAGTGTCTCCTCAGAGGTCATGGCAGACAGTCTCCAAAGCTGCAGTTCTTCAGCTTGGTCTTTGTTCTTCTCAGAAAGGAGCTGAAGCTCACTCTGCAGGGCCTGCAGCTAAGAAAGACGAATCAATGTTAAAAATCCATTTCAATCCTGTTGTGTGAAGATCCAACACAGTGATGGTTGAGATTGCGTGCTAGAAAATGTTGGTATCTCCAATGTGAACAAGACCCAATTAAAGCTTAAATTAAAAAACAAAAAACATGGTCCCAGTATCACAGTATTAAGTCAAATAAATAGTTGTTATAAAACATATACACAGTGTGTATATAAAACAAACTCTTCTTATTTCTTAGAAAACCATTTCTGAGAATAACATTCCATAAAAATCTCTTGCATCTTCAGTTGCCCTCCCAGACTGAAAGAGAGTGTGGCTGCCAGGAAAGACAACACACTGAGCCAGAAGCAAAAATCTAACTGGCAGGCAGTGTTACAGCACTGCTTAGCCAAATATTAATAGTTGTTTTGTTTAGTTCTGGGTTGCAATATTACGCTCTACTGTGCGTCTGATAGTAGCCATGCATAATAAAATTGCAAGCATATTAAAAGTGGCAGCAGCGGCAGCAATGGGAACTTCAACCGTGGGCACAACACAGGATTACACTGCACTCAGATGTGTAAACAGGACCACAGAGCAGATGTTCTTAAAATGTTTCTCATACGAAAAATCTCCTAACCTTTTTGTACCAAGGACTGATTTCATGTACACAATACTTTACTGGACCGGTAATAGACCAGATCAAAATACACGATATACAATAATTATAATGTACAGTATAAAATCATTTAAAAATAAGGAAATTTGAATAATACAGTACATTATCATACGAGGGCGGCACGGTGGCTGAGTGGTTAGCACGGTCACCTCACAGCGAGAAGGTCCTGGGTTCGAGCCCCGGGTTCAGCACAGGTGCCTTTCTGTGTGGAGTTTGCATGTTCTC
>JAQLOM010000002.1:14826979-14839242 GCA_030068315.1 Chrysichthys thysi
CGAGCGGTTTTACTGGAGGGTGCGACTGCGCAACCGGCAAAGCCCGAAACAGGCGCTGGGGGCAGACTAGTGGCCGCGATTGGTATTACAGTATTGGCACACTACTATTACAAGGTGATGTCAGATTCATGATTAAGTGCTGGCATGTGGGGGATATTTTGTCACACATCATATCCACTTTGACCCTCATTGCATGATGTACAATGGAATTATGCCATACTTCCTTTTAGTCTAGTGTGACGTGTTAATTAATTTCCACGTTTATGACATAAAGTGACACGTTAATTGAAACAACCTGTGAGATATTAAAAATAATTTTACACTAGTTTGGCATCGTGGATATCTTGATATCATACATCAAATGTGCAAGCACTAGTGCCAATTCTTTACCAGAGGAAGGCATGCTCAAAAAGTTGCTAGATGATGTCACAGAATAATTTGCCTATTGATTCATTATCATTTGTATATCCATTTTTTTTAAAGTCCATGAGGGTTTCCTCTGGGTACTCCGGTTTCCTCCCACAGTCTGAAAAGACATGCAGATTAGTCTGATTCTTCTTCTTCATCCTAGCGTCAGTCCCGCGTCATCCGCTGTCTTCACAAGCCACAAGCATCATGTGATGCGACCATGGAATACCCCAACTGACGTGTCGCTCCGTCTGTCGTTGGCACACCCACACCTATGGGCAATTTAGGGTGGCCAATCCACCTAATGTACATGTCTTTAGACAGTGGGAGGAAACCGGAGCACCCGAAAGAAACCCATGCAGACACGGGGAGAACATGCAAACTCCACACAGAAAGGCACCTGTGTCGAACCCAGGGCTCAAACCCGGGACCTTCTTGCTGTGAGGCAACAGTACTAACCACTTAGCTACCGTGCCGGCCCGCAGATTAGAGTGATCGGCTACTCTAAATTGCCTATAGGTGTGAATATGAGTGTGAATGTGTGTTGCCCTGCAGTGGATTGGCAACCTGTCTAGGGTGTAACCCCGCCTCTCACCTGAAGTCAGTTGGGATTGGCTCCAGCTTCCCCCCGCGACCCTGAACAGGATTAAGCGGTAGAACGTGAGTGAGTGAGAATAGAATACATTTTTATCAAAGAGAAAATAATAGATTATGATTAGTTTCCTTTTGTCTTTTCTTTCTTTGGTCATGGTACCACAAACTAACTTTTCACACATTTGCAAAACATACCATTTCTCAAGAATGCGACAAAGGTAAGCAGTGGGAGTGATGAACAAGACATGAAGGAAACTGTTACGGATGGAATATCTGGCGTTTTTAAATATTGCCAAGCAGATAGTTTAAAAAGTGTGAGAGTGGTGCACAGTGATTGGTCATGGGGAGCAATGGCAAGCCAAACTCTGGTGAGTCAACATTCAACCTATATAATCAGCAAATGTGATATGAGCTGGAGAGTTTTGCGTTGTTTTTTTGCCAAAAGTTTAAAAAAATTAATAAAATCTACATAAATCTATGTAAAATTCTACATACCAGATGTTCTCAAACCTTTGGCAGCCAGGGAATCCTTTAACTATAGAAGCTGTAGGTGGTGATTGGCACTTTAAGGAGAACACCTACACCCCTACTCATCATGCAGCAGAAGCACAGTACAGAAGATTATGCAAGTACAGGTGAAGTGCTTTGTTTAGTGTTTAAACCACACAGCATAATGGGATAATCTGTGATATCAGTGACTTCAACCATGGTCTAGTAGTTGGTGCTAGAGTATTTCAGAAACTGTTGATGTGCACTGGGATTTTCACCCACATCAGTCTTTTGCATTTACACAGACTCATGAAAAAAAAGCACTATTCTGTGGACAGAAATGCCTTGGTGATGACAGAGCTCAAAGAAGAAAGCCTAGAGTGATTAAAGCTGACAGACAGGCTACACTATCTCAAATAATCACCCTTTACTATTGTGATGAGTAGAAAAGCATGTCAGAATGCATGACACGTTGAAGCTCGAGGTTGATGCTACAACAGCAGAAGACCACATCTGGTTCCTCTCCTGTCAGCCAAGAACAGGAGTCTGAGGCTACAGAGGGTGCAGGTGCACCAAAACAGGACAAATGAAGATTGGAAAAATCTAATCCCACTATTCAAATATTAGGCTTGTCCACACTATCTTTCCATGATATTTTATTTAATATCATGATCAAAAAGATATATAGTAAATCCACTGAAATGTCTCTGGATCTGCATAATCACAAAATGCACAAACTGTGAGGAAAAAGTAAATTACAACATATAACAATTCACACATTCACGATCACTGTTCATTCGCTCATGCTACGACTGCGCTTCTGTAAAATCACTGCCAGTGTGATTAAATTACAACGTTGCTTTATCAGAACAAAACTATTTAATATAACTGCAAACAGCTAGGAAAACAGCACAGGTTATACACCTCTCCTTTTTTCTTTTTATGGAGTTACGACATCCAATTTGCGGCTATTAGGAAAGAACATCTTGTCATCCCCTGAGGCCGAAAGTCACTGTGTCACTATAATCATCCTGCTCCATACGAAATGTTCTGGGTAATGAGCACAGCTTGGGCAGGGGCTCATATTTCACTAAAATAGACATGCTCCTGGCACGTACACTGAAATTTATATATTTGTCTTCAGTAACCACTTTATCCTGGTCAGGGTCACAGTAGATCTGTAGCCAGTCCTGGGTATAAGGTGAGAGAATTATCCATCTCAGGGCATCATGCACACACAATCTTATCTCATCTCATATCATCATTATTCCACCTATTTGCATATTTTTAGACAGACGGACCAAACTGTAGACCTAGGAGTAAACCCACTGGCACAGAACATGCAAAACTCCACACACAAACAGTAACCTGAGCTAATGATCAAACCCAGGACCTTGAGCCGACGCTACTAGCCATTGCTCAACCAAACCACCCATTATTATCCATTCATCCATCCATTCATTATCTCTAATGCTTATACATCAGTGTCACATGGGAAGTTTGAGCCAATCCCAGTTGACTTCAGGCTTGAGAGGTGGGGTACACCCTGGGCAGGTCACTGATTTATTGTCAGGCTAACACAGAGACAAACAACCATTCACACTCATGTTCAGTCCTATGAGCAATTTAGAGTAGCCAGTTGATCTAATCTGCATATCTTTGGACTGTGGGGGGAAACCCATGAAGGCACGGGGAGAACATGCAGACTCCACACAGAAAGGCCTTAGTCAGCCGGCAAGTTTGAACCCAGAATCTTCTTGCTGTGAGGCAACAATGGTACCTAATGCACCACCATGCTGCTCCCATAATAAATAAATAGATAAATAAATAAACAATAATAATAATGTTGTTGTTGTCCTTACTACTATACCGTACAGACACCACAACTTTGACCATGATATCCATCCGTCCATTCATCTAACCACAGACAGCATTTTGAGGCCAATACACTGTGAATTTTCTATTTGGTAACAATTTTGGATGCAAAGTATGACTTATGTCTGGTGCATTGATCAAAATGTCATAATTAGTTTTTTTATATTCTCACCTGACTCCATTATTCATATGGAAGCAACTTCAGATTGTCTTAACTGTTTTAACCACCAGATGTCGCCATTTTGCTAAAAAAAAAAAAATAATAATAATAAAAAAAAGAAAGAAATTAAACTAGTGCCAACTGTGTGTATCAATATTATACATGGGGGGAAATGAGAGATTTATTATATTTCCAAGTGGCACAGTTCACATATTCATTGCATAGGTGAACTGGAACAAATGAAAATAAACCTGGGGTAAATGCTACACAGAGATGGCGGCTTTAAGATAACTGTCACTGTTTATAACTGTCACGTTATCACTCAAACACACACTCGGCTTTGTGTCATGGAACTCAACAAGAAGCAGCATGTCTTGTTTGTGCTGTTTGGTTGCTGTAATCTTTCCTCCTCAGTGACTGTGAGGATTTTCTTCATTTCTCCGTATAGATACAGATGGTCAAATCAAAAGAAATACTGTATACACTTTAAAAACAGACGGGCTAACAACAACATGCAGTGTGCAAATGGGACAACCCATTTTGTGCTACTTTTAACACTTCAAAACTATGTGTTTTCATATTTAACACATGCTATGTGGGGAGATTTAAAAAAAAAAAATTTAACACAAATATTCAGCGGCATGTTTAGGTCCTGAGTTCTTGGCCCCCTTAAAATTGTCCCCACCCTCTTTTACAGGCATCAGTGGAAATACAGGAAGTATTAAAACATAGTCTGGGGCCAAGCTCTCAATTAAACTCAGACCCTTGCAATAATGCAATAATATAATTGTGAGGTCAAGTTCTCAGCAGTCCAAAATGTGATTGGACTATGATTTTAAGTACACCAGACCATTCATCATCCATTACCTATACTGCTTATCCTTTAGGGGTTGCAGGGAAGTAGGAGCCAAATTGCAAGACATGGGGTACACCCTGGGTAGATCGCAGGACTAAAACAGAGAGATGAGCAACCATTCATACTCATACCTATGGGCAATAAAGACTAGCCAGTTGACCTAATCTGCATGTCTTTGGGCTTTGGGAGGAAACCAGAACGCATGGAGGGAACCCAGGCAGGCACAGGGAGCACGTGCAAACTCGGCACCGAAAGGTCCCAGACTGCCGACAGGTTAAAAACCCAGAACCTTCTTGCTGTGAGACGATAGGTGGGAATGAGGCAGGGATAAACCCTGGATGGGACACAGCATGTTTTTGGGAAGTAGGAGGAAACTGGAGAATCCCATTAGAAACACGGGTGGACACAGGGACAACATGCAAAATCCCTCGCAGAGAGTAAGCTAAGCTCAGGATCAAACCCTCGGACCCTGGGGCTATGAGGCAACAGTGTTATTACCCAATGCATCATTATTATAGCCTACCATATAGTTTGTTCAGCTAAAAGTGTCCAGGTTACCTGTTGAACAATGTCTCAGATGAATGGTCCAAATAGATGGTCCATAGATGAATAGTTCAAATCCATGGAGCTTATTTAATAACTTCATTCAAACCATTATGTATGACTTAATAAATCAAGTTTATAAGGAAGTACTGTGGGTTTAGAGTCGTGCTAACAAAATCCACCCAAACGCCAATCTATTATGATCAGGATCATCCATGCAAAAAAAAAAAATCCCACAATTCAGCAATATTTTTAACATGATGTGCTGGCCAGTTGTGTGCTCATTTTATTTATTAACACAATATGACATTAAAATAGTGATAACACAAAAAGTGCGTTAATTAACACACTTCTGAGAGGTGTTTTTCTTTGCAGTGACAAATACTCTTATGATTGCACATCGTTCACAGTGTGCTACTCTTGATGCTTTCTCTCTCTCTCTCACATTGCTGTTGTCGTCACTCTCTGATGCCATCAAAACACACATGCACGTACGTTCATGTTGTTCAGATACCATCCAGATCCCCTCTGAACACAGCTGCTTCAACAAAGAGTGGCAGTGTAAACACGGCTGATTTTTTTTTATCACCACTGCCACAGAGAGGGAAGAGACAAAGAGATATGGATTGAGAGATAGATGGAAATAAACAGGCCTTTGCTTTGAGATGGAAATGTGAGGGATGAGAGTGAGAGGAAGAGAGAACCCCTAGGGTGAGATAGAAAAAGAGATCATAAAGCAAACAGACAAGTTTGTTTTTTCAGCTTAAGGAAAGATTTAAGAGATTCTCACATTTGTATAGGCAACGAGAATGGGGCTGTCTAGATGTGAAGAAGGGGTTTTGCTATTCTGTATCTCACAGAGATTAACACAGAAGGAGAAAGACCTAGAGCCAGACAGCAGAAAGCAACCTCTAGACGATGACTCACTCTCCATTTCTCTCTCTCTCTCTCTCTCTCTCTCTCTCTCTGCTTTGCTAATCTATTGCAGGATGCTAAATTTGGTCCTTGCACAGACAGAGGGGTCTGATAGACAGGTCCATCGGCATCAGATAAAAGCCTGGATGCCTCACAGTTTTGAAAATGGAAAAGAAATTAAAAGTTAATTGCATCATCCACAGGCAATAAACGGTACATTGCAAAATGTTTATTCATCCACTCCCTGCTTGCCTCCACACATGAAGCAGTGGAAATTAAGCAATTGAATCAGACATCTGCGGCTGCATTAAAGACGATCCTCCCAAATGTGTCCCAAGTGTCCGTGCTACTGAGCACTACAGCACGACTTGGCTACACAATATGCCAGCCATGAAAGCTGACCTTTTGGAAACACATGCAATAATCTTGATCTAATTACAATAACCCGTTAACAGCTTGCAGAAAGGCCCGGACAAGTCTTGCAAATGTAGTGCAGGTGCGTTGCTTTGTTTAGACGAGGTGGAGAGCAGGTGACATTGGCACTACCATATGAGCTGAGTCACAGTCTGTGTGCGTATGTTACCAAGGCAAAGAACTGACTCAGCAGCAATGAGACAAGAGGAGGGCGAGATAATATTATTTCTCACATCACAGTGCTGCTGCCAGCCGTCTGCCCGTGCCTCCCACAATAATTATCTGTGCACGATAATTATCAACATGTTTGTCTTTCATTACCTAACCAGCAAGGGCAAAAGAAAAAGAGAGAGAAAGCCGGATGGAAACAAAATGTGAGTTGACAATGAAAGATAAGGGCAAAAGAATGAGAGAAAGATGAAAGGGGATCAAGAAAAGGGCACGTTGAAGGCATTTAGAGAGTCATCAATAACCACAGTTTCTCAAAAATAGGACATTTCACTTTAATAATACAGTATACTGAATTACATTACATTATGGCTGTTGCTGGAGGCCTACTGAATGCATGGCAGCTTAGCATATACTCATCGTAGACACGTGTATTGCCCCTCAGATTGTACATTATAAGACAAATCGAGTGATTTTTCTACACGAACTCGTTCACAAACAGAGGAATAGGGCATAAATGGTGTAGCAGCAGTAAGACTATTGATTGTTACCAATGTACAAATATAGATTACACAGAATAGAAACCATAGCTTAGACAGCGTCGTCTCTTCCAAAGCCGTAATTCACACAAAGGTCGGAATGCAGACGAAACCTCCTGTACATGAGACAAGGTGCAGGCTAACACTGAAGACAACTGGTACATTCATATATAGAATATGCAGTGTGTGTATTCTTGCCTATTATGTTTCCATTACAATTAGTAGCAGTAAATTGAGATACCTTTACAGTGAGAGTGGTAGTCGAGATCACTACGGTAGGCGTAATGCGACGTCTGGAGTAAGTTACCTAGCTATCACAGTCATCTGAGTTTGACAGTCGAGACAAACATTTAGCCAAGCAACAGATGGGACTTTTTCTGACAGCACATAACAAACGTGACACAACAAGACAGCACAAATGGAACAATTACTCTTAACCTTGGTGGGAAGCGAACTATAAGTCAGCTGTCTTTTTTTTTTTTTTTTTTTTTTTTTTACATTATTGCAGATGCATAACTATATTCATTGTATTATTGCAAAAATATCCCTCAGTTAAGTCATGGATTTCAGTCAGATATGCTACATGATGAGACTTCAAGGTAGTTAAGTGACATACTGATATCATGTCAACCACTCTCTGTTACCTTCACCTAAATGTATAGTATCTATCTATCTATCTATCTATCTATCTATCTATCTATCTATCTATGTATTCACAACTTCTTGCAGATAATATCAAACTGAGCATTCACAGATGGCTATGAGCAATGCATGATTCTAGACAAAAATACTGAATTATATCTCCTCCGATATGAATATTTCTCACAGTTAACAAGATATGTAACATAAAATACCCCCAAAGCAACATTAACACGCTAGATATAAAAGGCAACTCAATATAAAAATAAATATATTATATTTTGGATACCCTACAGTCAGTGCAGAATGCCACAGGTTTTTAAACTAACAAACGAACATCTCGGATGGTTTATGGTCAGTGCTCATTTTGATGTTTCTATTGATTTAACAGAGTTTTTTTTTAGTTCTTGCCCTTTTGTTCACACTAAACACAGACCCTCACATAGATGCATGCTGGGACAGAGAATGTGTCCGTAGTAGGCCACCCAGGCCGATAGTTAGAAAGAGATTAACAGAACACAAAACAACAAAAGGCACCATTACAACTTTTTTCTTTTTTTTTTATAAATGACCACATAAGGCTACAGTATTATTACTAAGACTTACAGAACAATTGAATATAATGATATAAACATTAAAATAAATTTAAATTCTTCTCTTAGTATTAATAAAGAAAAGCTTATAATCACCTGTTTGTTTGTGTGTATGTGTGTGTGTGAGAGAGAGAGAGAGAGAGAGAGAGAGAGGTCGAATTACAGAAAGACAGAGGTAGAAACATGGGGAAATTTCAAAAACAATGTAAGTAAGAAAAGAAAGACAGAAAGAGAAGTTGTGTGTGTGTGTGTGTGACAGAGAGAGAGAGAGAGAGAGCATTTGTTGTGCTTGTGTGAGTGTTTGTGTGTTTGCTGCAATCAGCAGTGGAATATAGCCAGGTTTCTTTACTATTGACATTCCCCTCACTGCCTGGCCTGAGGCAAAGTCTCATTTATTCTCAAAGGAAAGCGCCAGACAAAAAAAAGCAAATCAAACAAACACAATAAGACTCATTGATACAGTCTTGGGGGGCCACGTGATTGGCTTATGGAGGCTGCGAATAAATCAGGCCTGTCACAGAGATCCTTATCATTCTACAGTCAGACCACACAGACGCCCATCCATCCATTCAGCACATCTCAATACCGGTCTCTCTATCAGTCGCAGCACACGGACATGCCCAGAACAGATGGGAAATGGCCTGATGATTGAACGTCCTGCAGCCTAATTTAGAACATCGTTTTGTTTTTCAAAATTCTGGGGCTTTGAAGAAAAAAAAGAAGAAAAAAAAAAAAAGAGAGAGAGACATCCTCTTTGTTATTGAACATCAATAAAACTGTGAATTCCAGCTCCCAGATCAGCCACAGCAATATGAGTCATATTCCAACACAGTCATATGAGCGATGTCTTTCCAACCAGTGACATTTTTCACAGGTAAATGTCTTGAGGGGGTGATGGACCTATTAGCTCTATTATACGATTTGGAGAATTAGCATGGATTAGCACGACAATCCAATCCACTTGGAATGCAACATGCTTTTCCTCTGACTTCACCAGCTGCTTGTGCCACTATGCATGATTGGCTGTCGAAGCCATCGCAGCATGACGCTTCAGGGGCTTAGCGATGAGTATCTGGAGGCACACGGTATACACACACCGATACTTGGACACGGATACCGAGCTGAATACATGCATCTAATACTGCACTAAATGTGTAGAGGTGGGTGGCAAAAAAGCAGGAGGTCCCACTACTCTTGTTGAAGTGACTCCTGCTTTATGACTCCACGATAAAGACACCGTCTCGAAAGATGGATGAAGATACAGTGCTTGTGACCAGGGAAGGAAGGACCCTCGTTTCATTATATTCTTATGGACTCGCATCTGAAATAAAAGCAGAGCGAGGAGTCAATATACTGACTCGCTAAAGGTGTGATGAATGAGTGCAGCAGAGGCATTACAAAAGTAGGACATGTGTACCTGCAGCTGCGCTGGTTGAGTCTCTTGCCTCTCTTGGTGCAGCTCACCTCCTTCAGATTGCATGTACACTCGCATGTCGGCGGCTGTGATGTCATTCTGCGCATAGGGCAGGGTGGGCACTGCTCTTCGGCAGGGGGGGAAGAGCACATGCTAATTGGGATAGCAGGAGGTGCAGGGGTTGTAGGTGCTGGAGTCCTGTTAGGAAAAAATTTTAAAATAGTCAAAATAGCATTATAAAACAGATGGTTAATAGTATACTATATACTACTATAGTTACAATATACTCGATACATATGTGTTTGCAACCGCATTACAGTAACTGAGTTTTGTCTTGAAGTGTACCAGATTTTAGCAAGAAAGCCACTGTATTTACTCTTGGAAACTTATTGATACTCATGTGGAGGCGAGGGAAATGTATGGTTGCGATTGGCCACCAAAGTGAATCATCTCTATACAGACATCTCAAAAGTAAACAGACCATAATTTTTGAAAAATGTATTGCTAGAAACTTCCTCCTAGCTGCCCTGCCATAGTAGCCAAGTTGATGGAGATCCCTCACAGAAGTACTCCGAACTCACTCGGAGTTGGGCTGCAACATCAGCGGCATTACAACGGGGATTTTTCTTCATTAATCCACTTGACAGTCTGAAGACACCTGTCAGCGGGCCCGGGTCGACCTGAGCGGGATGCTGTTGATTCCTTTCCTTTGCTGTTGAATTGTACATTCACTCTGTTGACTGTAACAAGAGGAATCCCAAGGTTTTGTGCAATCATGTGCTGGCTAAGTCCACCCTCAGACTGACCCCTAATACGCCCTCTTTGAAAATCATACAACTCTTTTGCTTCTGGTGTTCGCACCATGGCTCGTCGCTATAAACAATATTAATATTCTGTAATCTAGAATGAAGAGCACCAGTCGGTGTCCGCATCGATAAAACGTAATGAGGGGTGTCTTTTTACTTCTGAGATGTCGGAGTACGAATCTCTACAAAACCTCCAGCTCACCAGTAAAAAAAACCCCAAAAAACTGATCAAGTCATGTACCATCAATAGAAAGGTCCACATTAAAATAGCTAATTATAGTTTAATCCTAATCCCTAAACTATTGTTCTGTCCATAGAATACCCTTATCTTGGTGTGTTATTTTGCTTAGCAATCAAAGCTTGTTAACAGGCAATGGCAGAAGAATTGTTTATTGCGAGTATTATTAATAGCAAATGAAATTACTTCTTGAACACTGGATTTTATGATATTGCTTTTGACAAAGCAATAAGCCACTCGAGGCCATGGGCTACAGTTATTTAATCAAGGGTAAGGGGGGTTTAGGCACTCCGCCTCATGATCACGTCACGATAACATCTCCGTAACGCACGTCCTCTCATGGGTGGTTTGTCTAATTCTGACGCAATATACACTGCCAATTATGTGTTCCACCTGTATGCGAGTCTGAATCTCTCCTTATTCTTTTATGCTCAGCCCACAATCCCCCAGGGGTGCAACACTTAGGATGCTAAAACAGCACAGAGAGGCTCTGTAGTATCCTATTAATAATGCTTTTAACGTATAATGCTTTCAATAATGCCCAAGATTGATGCGAGTGCCACTTTTACCTAGTTAAGCAAGAAAAGGAGAGGAGGAAATCTACAGCTGAGCACGTCAGTTAAGGAGGAAATCTGTCTTTGCATGAGTGGATGTGTTTAAGGAGTCTGGAAGCCACAATGGGGGATGGGGAGAGGGCTTTCTGGCCCACAAATTATCCTAATTTCACACCTGCCACTGACTCTATCCATGAACGGGGGAATGATGGATAGCGGAGACGGAGAGGGGATCCAACTGAAAATGCCCTCTGCTTGCCCTTTTCATGCGTGTGATAAAGAAATAAAAAGGGGGAGAAGAAAATCTCTCAAATTAATTCTTTTAGCACCAAATTAATTGGTATCCGCATGTATACGTGCAGTGCAGCATGTGTCAAAATGAAAAGTGTTAGATCTGTGGGGTAATATATATATATATATATATATATATATATAAAAGATTATTTCAATCCTGGCAGCAGATTGGAGCAATAGTTAAACAAAGTTGTGAAATGTAAGACGAGGTGTGAGGTGTGACCGCTTTAAAATGATGGATTTTACAATATCACATGGAGTTGAAATAAAAACAGGGGGGGAGAAAAAGAAAAGAAACTTACGTCACTTTTATCCTGACATGTTTCTTTCGCTTTGGTTTTCCCCTCTCCCTTTTCCTCCCTTTCCTCGTTGGCCGGGGGTCTTGCCTGTAAGACAGGAGCAGAGATTGAGAAGTTCACTTGGTGTAAAGTTCCACGCGACAACAAAGACACTACTGCCCTGTGCTAAATGGTATCGCGGTCATTGCTACAAACAGACCTGATGCATCATAGTGACAGATTTGAGTATCACGTGACTTTCTTTCTTAATTCGTGTGATTCTTCGTTTGCTTTTTGGAAGTTCTCGAGGGGCCAGTGGCCTAATTAAGCAAACAAAATGAATGTTCTGTTTCTCAACTCAGGAGGAGTTCTGGGTTCTGACTTGCATCCAGCTTTGTAGACACAAGCCAGCTGGACACACACACACACACACACACACACACACACACACACACACACACACACACACACACACACACACACACA
>JAQLOM010000002.1:14921524-14932640 GCA_030068315.1 Chrysichthys thysi
TACCATTTCCACTTTCTTGGGACCCATAATGAAGGCTTATAGAGCAAAAATGCAGAGAAACACAATGAAAAAATGCACTGAACACGTTCACACCACGAGTGCTTAACCAGAACTGAATGTTTGTGGCGTGAAGCATGGGTTGGCTGCCTGTACGTCAAGCTTTGTTCGTCAGTCGGTACAAAATCTGTTTGGGAATTTAGATCGTACTTCAATTTGTTCACCATCCGACGCGTTCATGAGCCTGGGGTCCACTGTATTTATACTAACGTAATATCACGATAGTAGATTTCTGATTTTCATGGAGAAGAAGGAGCTGCTGGAAATGCGTAGGAGGCAATGGGATGCTATGACGCTGCCCAGTTGTTACGGTGTCTGTATCGCTGCAATGTGTAGTTACATATCTAAAGAGGAACACGTTAGGTTGTGGTGTAGGGTACGGTGTAGGGTGAGCACCTATGCCGTACCTCAATACAGGAATATAAATTAGCCTTTAGCATGAAAGCTGAAGCTTTGGGACCCTTTGTATTTAAGGATGAATATAGACAGCCTCATGGGTAATGTAGGAAACTGTTAACCAAAATAGGTTAACGAAAATAAACGAAAGTTGTTGATGATAGAAAAAGTCACAATGGGAGCTCTCATATTGCATATAAATATTTAGATTCAGCTCATTCAGGGTGGATTTTTCCTTTAATGGTTAAATGTCCTTTCACAGGTGCCCGTCCTGAGGCCAATGGACCTCATGGTGGAGGCGACACCCAGGAGGGTTTTCTCCAACGGCCACACATACCACATCAACTCCATCTCGGTTAACAGTGACTATGAGACATATATGTCCACAGATGACCTTAGGATCAACCTGTGGCACCTGGAGATCACCAACAGAAGCTTCAGTATCCTTTGTTACAAGGAAGAGTGACTTCTGGGGAGAGTTGTAGATTTTGTCAACGGCAAAACATAGACATGTTAGCAGAAGGATAACAACGTCATGCAGTGTCACTACTTTATAGCACTGACCATGCCATGAAAAAAAAAAGATTTTTCACTGTGTCAGTTGTACATAGCTCAGTTTTCATTTACTATCTGTGTGACTGATGGACAGAATGATGAGTTAGACATATTTTTGATAATTGGTCACAGTGGAGAGAACTGTATGAATTATTATTAAGTGTGAAAACGGCAGGAGCATGTACTGGCTCATCTAGGATCAACACAATGAGTCACAGTGTCTTTGGATTGACAGAAGGAACCCAGTCTGGTTGCTCATGTCCTGATACAGTGGGTCTGGAACTTGCACAAGTTTTAAGACCTTACTATACACCTCAGGAGATTCCTATATTAGTCACAGCTAATCTTTCACACGCTAAGCATTCTGCGATGACGCAATGCATGCTGACACAAAATAAGAGCAACGGGGAATAATAATAATGTATATTAGTAACTCCACGTGTTCTTTGCAGTTCAATTATTCCTGTTTTTCCTTTCAGAAAAATTGTATATGAGCGTTTCCTAAGCAGAGTTTCTAGACATTGTGGACATTAAACCAGCCAACATGGAGGAGCTGACAGAGGTGATCACAGCAGCAGAGTTTCACCCTCACCAGTGCAACACGTTTGTCTACAGCAGCAGTAAAGGCTCTATCCGTCTGTGCGACATGAGGGCCGCTGCGCTCTGCGATAACCACTCCAAGTGTGAGTAATATAACCTGGGAATTCACTTGTATGAATATGAATAAGGTCACGTCATTTCACGTTCGAAAACTATTTGCGCATCTTGGTGGATCCGGTTTCCTTCCACGTCCAGTGTTCCTGGGATAGTTTCTGGATCCACTGTGACCCTGAGCAGGATGAAGTACGAGGGAGAATCGACTAGTCAAGGCAGAGTACATTTAATGGCTTTAATTAGAAGTAACTGTGAGAAACTGAACATATCACTTTTCCGCATAGTCCCCATGTACATTTGTCCTATCGTTCAGCTAGCTTCTATATTTCTGCAGAGAAGTTGTTTTTAGCTGCTCCCAAGGCCTGGTGAGCAGCGCTTCCTTTACTTCATCATCAGAGGTGAACCTGTGACCACGCAGCGCCTCGTTCAGCATACCGTAGATGTGAAAATCACTCTGAACCAGATCTGGGCTGTAAGGAGAACGTGGACGACGTTCAAACCTGAACTGTCTCTACTGTCTCTGCTGCTGTATGAGGACGTGCATTGTCGTGGTGCAGCAAGACTGTTTTGGACAGCATTCCTCTCCTTTTGCTGTGATTTGCAGGTTGAAGTTCATTTCGCAGCAATGCACAGTAATTTACACTGCTCGCCCATGCACTTGGAAATGCACCAGAAGAGGGACCGTCACGTCCGAAAAGAACCTTAACATGATTTTCTTGGGGGGGAGGGCTGACGTTTGAATTTCTTCTTCGCCGAAGAAGATGGATGTCTCCACTCCATCCTTTGTGTTTTGTTCTCTGGGTTAATGCGTCATTTAAAAATTGCCTTTTCATTTTGATTCTCTCTTGCAAACACCGAAGATGAAGACGATGTGTCTTATCTATATATGACTAGGAAAGTCTCTGGGTCCCTCATGCCAAGTCTCACAGATAGAAGATAAAATATCACTGGCCAGGCAGTTTCCATTAGGAAATATTCCCAGTTATTATCTGTCTCACTGTCTGTGCATATTTTGATTTATTCTCCTTTTGTCTGCGTGGGTTTACTCTGGGTTTCCTCCCACCTCTCAGAAACATTCTAAGGAGCGCTAGGTGATTTGAAATTGCCCCTATGTGAGAGTGAGTGTGTATGTGTGTGTGTGTGGATGTATGCTAGAGTCTCATTCAGGATATATTCCCAAGATAAAGCAGTTAAATGATACGTAAAGGAATATTCTGGAGCGCATATTTGGCATACGTGGCAGCAGGATGTAGTTTCGGGCTGCCATCTTGGAACCAAGATAAAATCAAGCAGACGTGTGTTAAAAGTCAAACACTAAGCAATAAGAATCACATCAGAGGAAGCCAAATGCTTCGCAGTGTGTACAATGCAATACAGTTCCACAGGAAGTCAAATTACTAGTGACTTTTCAAACCTCTCTTTAAATCAGGTCGGAATCAGATGAAGTACCGATCAGCGTTCCGTATCGGGTATCCTAAATTCATTTGAATAGCAACATGCAAGACCTATCCCCAGATTCTCCCCCGGATCCGACATTACAAATGCATAGAGCAGCCCAGCTCCTTCCACTCAGTCCCTTTCCCCAAGAGACCAAACAGCACGTCAGCCGTGACAGGGATTATCCCACCTCCCACCTTCACCAGGGGACAGAGAAAGTGAAGCTTATGCTAATATTTAATATCATTATATTTTGCTAAGGTTTAACCCCCTTAATTTCGTTTTGAAATGATTTGATGGACGCTGAAAAATCCATACTTGTGACTGCCTTGATAAGTAGACTCAGATGAATTTCTTTTAGATCTCCCCCGGGCTTTGGATCTCCTCAGAGTCTGCTGCGAGATTATGGGCAGGGGTGTGCGTGTTCAAATCAGATTGAATACATTGACATTTCGGCGACGGTTTGAGGGGGAAAAAAAAATAAATCGATGTGCTGAGGCGCTGAGCTGCGTGTATGGAAATCTCGGAGGTGAAGAAAATTCCAGCCGCCTGCTGAGCTTTATGGTTATGGTAGTCGCTCCTTACACACAGACATCCTGTTGAATAGACTGTTTGCACTGTGTAACCTGGGGCCTGGAGGAGTTGTTTCAGAAACCTCCTCCAGCGTCTGAGGAGGTGGGCATGCTACCCTGCATCATACACACAGCTGTTATCTTCACCTGGTGTGTCAACATGCAGTGTGCAGACATGCCAGCTTGTCCAGGGCAACAGGACGTCACTGAAATGATCTGGTAGCAAAGTGTCTGTTTGTGGGAGTCCATTTCAGGGTTTGCGCAGCTGTGTGCGTGTGTGTGTGTGTGTGTGTGCTATTCTTTCTTCCTTCTCCCTCTGCTCCTCCTGCGTTCCTCATACACTAATAAATCTTAGTCCTGTCCTGAGGAATATTCTGAAAAATCAATGTGCGCTGTGCCACAGAGACCCCCTGCAGCCTTCCTCCACTTGCAGCGTAGCTCCCCAGAGAACTCATTACGCTCTAGTGAACGATATGCAGCTTAACTTGCACTTGGATGGATTTGTGGAATGACAGGTGACGCGATGTCTGTCTAGGACACACACACTCAATCAAGACAAGCCCAAGCGGCCAGTGCTTTGGGCCTCTACGATGATCTGTCACCGCTCCCTCTGCTCAGGGCTTTTTATTTGTCATGGCGATATGGTGCTGAGACAGCAGTTCACAAAGCATGGGGAGAGTAACTGCAAACTGATGATGTGTCTTGTTGCGCTGGTGATAAATGTGGGTGGTGGTGGGATGGAAACCTAAATCAGAAAATGATCCATGTTTTTGGGGTGCATTCAGAGAGTTGAGGATTCTGCAGGGATTGTGCTCCTTGGAATGCAACAATGTTCTCTACTTTCATTCAATGTGTTCTCATGCAGTCTTTGAAGAGCCTGAGGATCCAAGCAACCGGTCTTTCTTTTCTGAAATCATCTCCTCCATCTCGGATGTCAAGTTCAGCCACAGCGGACGCTACCTGATGACCCGGGACTACCTGACGGTAAAGGTGTGGGACTTGAACATGGAAAGTAAACCCCTGGAGACCTATCAGGTAAAGTTTTCGTTTTGCTTTCCTTCCCACAAGGTTTTGCTTGGTATCTCTGAGAAGTAGGCGTTTTTCCAAATAGCACCAAATAGCATGAAAACGAAGAATTCTTCAGGTTTAACATTGCTCTGTTAAATGAATTGTTCCTTCGCGTGTTTTCTTATAAGGAATTAACATGTCCTGATAATATTGGTTCATCTGTATCATGCCCAGACATGTAGGCTGAAGTAAACAAACAGCATACTAACATCCAACACATCATTATCACAGTTGATGACATTGCAGGTAGCTACAAGGATATGATTAATAAACGTGACAACTGCGAAAGTACCCTCAGTCCTTAACCCAAACCTAACGTTAACCCTAAGACTTAAAGTTAACTCTGAAATCTTAACCTTAAACCTAACACGAAACTGCTAAGAAGCATATCTTGATAAGTAGCACAATTCAACAAAACACCATGCTGGCTAATGACGACAGCGCTAAGCGCATACGTATAGGCAGTGAGCTGCATGAATTGAGATCTTATTCAAGTCACATGGCCACGAATCAGATATGTATCAGATTTAGGACCATGTATGAAAGTGACTCCAATCTGATTTGAAATGACTGGATTTTGTGTGTTCATACAGCTCTGAAAAGATCAGCCAAACAAATCAGATTTGAGTCACTTCAGCCTGGTAATGTAAACGGAGCCTAATCTGTCCGGATTCCCACTATACTGCCACTAAGAACCGTTCTGCTACACTGACTCTTATGAGTAGGTTTTCTCATGAAATGTGTCTGCTTTGGTCTGTGTGTGTTCCTTTAGGTACACGACTACCTGAGGAGTAAACTCTGCTCCCTCTATGAAAACGACTGCATCTTTGACAAGTTCGAGTGCGTCTGGAACGGATCAGACAGGTCAGAGCTGTTCACGATTAATGCCAATGCCATCATGCCTCTAATGCCCACTACACGTCTCAAAACATGCCCAGATCAATGCCAACATGCCAAGATCTGCTGTTTTAATGCAGATTGTATAAGGTATGTTTGATGAGGTGTTTGACATGTAGACACTTCCTTTAACCAGCCAGTTTTAAGCACCGTCCACAGCCCAGAATCCTCTCCATAATTTAATATGTTGCATAATGTAGGCCGTCCCATTATCCACCAGAGGTGTAGCTAGGGGGCAAAAAACTTCAATGTGAACCCTCTTTGAAATATTTTCCAGTCCCAAATCCGTATATGTCTATGACTATCATGACACACAAGCGGTGCAACACATCGTAGCTCATTTTTATGAGCATCTTTATAGTGTAGTTTCTGCACAAACACTGTATTTCATGTCCAACTGAATGTTTTGCACAGTAATAGTGCAAAGGTCAACTGAGTCATCATCACAATTCCATATTTAACCGCTCCTGACATCAAGTGAAGGCGTCCCTTAATTTGTTTGTTTAATCACGTTTCGTCAGGATGTGTTGACAGTAGATCGGACCTTAAGTGATTAAGATATACATTTGTACCTTTACTGTTCCTACTGCTGTTAGACATCCACCCAGAATGCACGAGTGCATCATGTTTGATCAGTTTAACTATACTGGTCACACAGCGATTTATTTAGTATTTTCTCATACCCTCTTGAAATGTATTCCATGCTACTCCATTGATATCCATGTACTGGGTTGTGTGTGGATATAAATAGACCTTCAGAGCACAGGCTATTACAGGAAATGTAATCCTGTGAGCGCACCTCATCATTTTTATTATTACGTCCGTTACTCCACGTTTATGTACGTTTCGGGTTAATGGCTTTCGTTCAGCAGATGTTCCTCGCTCGTTGGAGTGGGTTTCCACTTATTTTATATGAGGCAATCTGGGAAACTGCCAAACAGCCAAAAAAAAAAAAAGGTCAGAATTTGGTTTTTGGGAAAGAGTTCATTCTTCTACTAATAACATCCTTTCACACTTTATCATGTTATATAAAGAGCCAGGTTAACAAATATAGTGGTTTGGAAAAAAATGTCAGTCTGCCTTAAGATGTCTAAAAAGTATCTTCATTTAAATCCAAATGCAGAGCTTTGATCATGATATTGTCCCTTGTTAAAAGTGCTATGTCAATAAAGCTGAAAAAGTAGATCAGGCTGATTTTCTCACACAGAGAATACAGAATTTGATCAAGCTGTTGGATCGTGATGCAGCACAGAATACAGACAAATACCTAATCAAATCAATTTGTCATCAGGTAACAGCCATTAAAATGTCTGTGATGCTCCTGGGCCTTACGCTTGGATGTAATCAAATGTTAAAATGCTAGATGTTTACCACCGGGTGAGATACATGGACATAAACCTCTGTGGCTGGGAGGGAGGAATGGCATGCGGTCTTCCCTGGCAATCAGAGGCAACACTAGCCAGTCATGGGTGTCCGTGAACTCTGTGTTTGTGCAAGAAGGCAGATAAGGTTTTCTCCGTGCGTGCCGCACTGCCCTGTGAAGCAGTATGAGCAGTAGTCGGAAAAGACGTGGTTGGCTGGCTTCACACGTCTCGGAGGAAAGACGTGTTCTCCTTCACTCTCACAATCACCAAATCCTGTGAAGGGGTTTCCCAGGCCAGCACACAATACCATGTAAAGTCTTCTTATTTGTTAGTAGGTCAGAGAAACTAAATCGAGTCACTGCATGTGGTTGAAGCTGAAAATAGGGCGTATCCAAATATGATCTGGTACTGATTGCCTGTCAGTCACTTTACTGAGGCCCACCTTTAATTTGCGTCACCAGTGCATGAACAAGGCAATCATGTTTTTTGGGGGTTTTTTTTCCCAATACTGGCTTCATAATTTCGAATTGATTTGATTCTCCGAATATTTTGAACAAAATTTGAATGAAGAAAAATTAAGACGAAAGACTCCCTTTATATTCCTGAATCAACCACTACAAAACAAAGATCAATTTAGCAGTTAATACATCAAAAATTGCTGTGAACAGAGGTTTAATATTGGAAACAAAATGTACTCCTGGTTCGCCATACCTGTAAATGAAATACATTTAAACTAAAATTTTGCGTGACTTAACAAAGTGTCAGGTAGGGTGGCGGTTAGCACTCTCGCCTCACACCGAGAAGGTCCTGGGTTCGATCCCTGGGTTGACCTGGATGCCTTTCTGTGTGGAATTTGCATGTTCTGTGTGGGTTTCCTCTGGGTACTCCAGTTTCCTCCCACAGTCCAAAGACATGCACAGAGGGCATTAGGCTAATTGGCTTCTCTAAGTTGCCCGTGAGTGTGAATGGTTGTCTGTCTCTGTGTGAGCTCCTTTATTTGTCATCAGTGCGACCTAAAGAGTAGCATAACCATAAGTACGTGAACGTACAGAGACCTGTATATGTTCTCTACACAGACAAGCTTAGATAAAGACAAATCCTAGGGAAAAAGAGATAGGCAAAGACATTTGCCTATCCGTTCGTCGACGTTCCTTTCTTTATATCATGGTATTTATTTAGTCCATTTTGCTACTAGTTGAATTTTATAACCTGCATTATTTTTCACGTTTTGCAGCATGATCATGACCGGCTCGTACAACAACTTCTTCCGAATGTTTGACCGCAATACGAAACGGGACGTGACTCTGGAGGCGTCGCGAGAGAACAGCAAGCCACGGGCCGTCCTGAAGCCACGTAAGGTGTGTGTGGGTGGGAAGCGGCGCAAGGACGAAATCAGCGTCGACAGCCTGGACTTCAGCAAGAAAATCCTGCACACCACCTGGCACCCCTCAGAGAACATCATCGCCGTAGCCGCCACTAACAACCTCTATATCTTCCAGGATAAGGTCAACTAACACAGGACAACTTGGGTGGCCCTGCACACACGCACACACATGCACACACACACACTCACTCACACGCGTACACACACACACACACACACACACACACACACACACACACACACACACACCCCCACACACCAATACGCATGGACACACACAGACAGGCAGACTGATGTGCCTGATCTCTGCATGGGGCGAGTGTTTGGCTGCAGGAGCCATACTTGTGATGGATTCTGGACTCTTCGTGCAAAAAGGAGCTGGGAATGTGAGATGGAGCGGGATACGGAGAGCACGACCAGACCGAAACGAAGGACGCAGGCATGTTGCGCACTGGAGAATCGCGAATAAGATGCGCTATGCTATTTTGCAAAACCAGTCCTATTTTCATCACCGCATCCACTTTTCCTCTCTTTAACACCCTTTATTTATTCTATTTATTTACGTCCCCATTTTGAAGGAAACACCGGATGTTTTAAAATTGAAACAGGGCCGCATTACATGCACTGTACTATTGGTATTATCAGGTTTTACAGATCGGACTGTAAGGACGGTGTCAATAAGCGTTGTGTGGTCTGCTTTTCATTGACTCTGGCATCAGTACCCAGGCTTGTGACACCAAAGGGCACCCTGTGATGACGCCGACGAAGGTCTAGACAGAAAGGACGCACTTCCGTTCCCCAAGGCCATTCATCCACTACACGGCTGTCAATGAAACCGAACAGGACTTTGGATGTGGCCATGCACACTGATGCTAAGGCCATATACAATCACTGGACATGATTATAATCCTTTACTACCTGATCCTTTGAGAACGTGGCGGTATAAGTGGTCTGAAGTCATCGACGTTGCCGTTTTACTCGTCTTTTTACGTTAATGTTTCATTTAATAAGCTGTGGTGCCTTCTTTTCGTATGGTGACTTGAGAGCAGTCGGGAAAAGGGGTTTTTGGATGGTGTGATGTTGCTTTGTGGAACGTGACTGTTTTTTTTTATGAAACGTGGACTGAATAGCTTTGTGTAAGGAAAAAAAAATGAACGAACGTAACGTTTTCAAGTACGCAAAATATAAGTACTTGAATTTTGCAAGACAGGTGTGTCATGATGTCAGCTGTGTAGGCTTATGATTTAGGAATTGTACGTCCCTGGGTTCCCTCGTTCAGTGCAGTGTTGGTGGAAGCTGTTACTGCACTCGTGAAGAATCGCTCTAATTAACCAAGAGAATGTCCGCTCAGCAGGGTGCAAACTGCAGCACCAAACGCTTTTGCCTCTTATTCAAACAGCTCCCATCTTCCACCGTTGTGCATTTCTCCCAAACAGCTTAATGCACCATCCTACTTTTCAGTATGACGTGGAAGAAGGTGAAAGGACGGCGAACAATGTAGCCTAAGTAGACATGAAGATATATGATATCAGGGAATTTTAGGTACAAGTCCTTTAAAAAAAAGAAAAGAAAAAAAAGTAACATCTAACCAATTTCAGTTGTGAACTTGTTAATGAAACAAAGTTTTATAGCTCAGAATGTATTTAAATGCAATTGAATGACATGCAGTCTTTATGCTTAATGGAATTTGTTGAAATAAAAAATGAAAACATGTGCAAGGTGAAATAGTTTGATTTTGACTTACTGTGTTAGACTCGGTGGTTGGATGGCCGCGGTCCTGTTTGTCCTGAAGATGATGAGCTGAATGTGTGTTCACATTGAGGATAAAGCTGAATTGAACCTATGTGTATACAGTATTTGGGTCATCATAACCTTACAGTGGAACAAGTGCGCCCCTGTGTGGTCAGTTAGAGGGCAGTCTGTTTGGTTTAATCCAAAAGCACTTCCTACCATCACTGCTATAAACACTACCTGTGGTAAATAATGTAACGTGTACACTGCTAGAGAAAAAAAGGGACAAAATTGTTCCATTCCTTGTCACTGGGGTTGTACCGTCAAACTTTTGTACCTTAGAATACTGTATGCAGCGTACCCTTAAAACTTTACACTGAACAGTAATTACAGGCCATTTATGTACATTCAGTTTTTTTTAAAGGTACACTATGTTTACATTTCCAGTAGTGGGGCAGATTAGCATAGAGACTTTGCATTTTATGATAAAAAGCATCAAATTTGGTAGGAAATCTTGATCTGATTTAGAATTGGAGATGCTTAAAAAAATTCACCCCCTTGGGGGTCATGGCGGCCATTTTGAAAACTTTTCTAAGGTGAAAAAGGCTTGAAAGAAGAAACTAGCGACTAAAACAATTACAGTGAACCCCCCACACACACATACACACACACAAAGGTGAAATCCGCGAAGTAGCCCCATCACATTTATTTTATTATTTATGTAAATGTAAATGTTAAGGCTTTATAAACCATTCCCACTCTCTTATTAACCTTTTCCACACTCTTATAAATGCGTCCTATGCTCTTAAACACTTTCTACACTCTTAAACATATGTCATTTTAACAACAAATAAAAAATTCTACATGTGTACTTACTGCCGGTGAGGTCACTTCCTGTTTACAGCCTGTTTACTAGCTGAAGGGGAAGTGGTGTACACCGCCACTGTGTATTCGTCCGCTGATGAAATACAGTGCATACTGTTTTATTTCGATTTAAATGT
>JAQLOM010000002.1:14965576-14982863 GCA_030068315.1 Chrysichthys thysi
ATAAATAAAGTGTGTGTGTGTGTGTGTGTGTGTATCTGTAAGGTAGACACCGGCAACTGAGAGATTAATGAAGAAAACCAAATGAAGGCAAATCACGTAACGAAATGCCTCACTGTCTCACCAGCCGTGAACCTCACCACACGTCACTGCTCCCCAAGTACTGTACACATGACAAGCAGCATAACGACCAACACAAATAGGTAAGTACTAGGGGTGGAGCCGAACCCGAATACGGTATTCGGAAAAGCACAAATAATGTGATTTTTACGAATACAAATTTCCAACGGATACTTGGAAAAATATTTGTATTTGGGAACAAGAAAAACGTCATCAAAAAGCTGCGTCCCCCCCTCACGAAAAATTTCCTACTGGACATTCTGGCTAATGGATTATGTATTCAGACCAGTGGTCATGTATATGATTCGCAAGTTCAAGTTTGTCATTAATTTATCTGAATTACTTAGCTACAATTATTATTAGATTGGCCGGTTAGTAGGAAAAAAGGAATCACTATTCTGACGGTAATCTCTCATTCAGGGCAGATTAATGGCAAAGGTAAAATTTGCGACTGCTGTCACCGTCATGTTTTCCCTGCCAGGTTGATGTGTGTCTCACAGAACATACAAGTCTTTGACTACTGTGCCCTTACTTGTAGTCCATGGGGGTTTGGTGGTGGTGAGGCTGCGGTGTGTGCGGGTGTGTGTGGTGCTGTGGATGCTGCTGCTGCTGCTGCTGCTGCTGTTGCTGCTGCTGCTGCTCAGGTGGCATCGTATACACCCCCATGTAGCTGTCCTCAGGCCTCAAGCGTTTGGGATCACGCATGACGGTGGAGGTGAGATGCGGCGAGGGCATCATGACCGGCGTCTGCATGCTCTGCTCTCGGTTCAGCCACACATCGCTGCTGCTGCTGCTCTCCTCTGCTACACAAAAGAAGCAGCAAAGTTAAGGGCCAAGAGTAGGGCTGCATGATTCCTAATGAAACATGAATGAAATTTTGGGCTTCGAAACCATATGTGCATGAATTTAATTCTTACATACTGTTTCAGACCATGGTGGTTATATTTTCATGGCACAAACACTTCAATAGCCGAAATCCTGAGCAAAATTACTGCTTTTTAGCATCACCTGTAATTTTGAGGGTGCACAGTGGGTTCTCCCAAAGTTAAAAGGAAATCAGCAATATTAACAGATGGGTAAATTATCCATTGTGGCAAGAATTTATTTAGGTCACGGGATCACGTAAAAAATAAATGAATAAAAAAAAATTTCCATACACAGGTTAGCTTTCTAATATTTTTTTTCAGTAGAC
This sequence comes from Chrysichthys thysi, assembly GCA_030068315.1. NCBI lineage: Eukaryota > Metazoa > Chordata > Actinopteri > Siluriformes > Claroteidae > Chrysichthys > Chrysichthys thysi. Next base: position 14,966,886 of record JAQLOM010000002.1, read on the forward strand.
AAGCCATGCTTCAAGTGAATGGGTGCATAATAACAATTGTATACATGAGTTAAGAACATGGTGCTACTGGCGCCCATTGTGTGGGTTAAAAGTCTACATTTGGTTGAACTGAAAGCGGTCAGACAGTGTCCCGACCTCCAACAACTTCTTGTCCAACAACATCAATATGGGAACAGGTAGGGTTTAAAATTTTAATGAAGCTAGCCATTAGAGAACCTCAGAGCCATTTAGGCCCCCCCCCTGCATGTACAGTCTTTGGTGCACAAGGATGTGAGATACACAGGGACCACTGCCGCTCTGTCGTATGGAACGGTTCCACAAGCGCAACTGGTACGAAGTCAAACTGCAGTTGATGATTCGTTGCAACTACGGGTATGGTTCGAGTAAAAAAGCTGAACATTCACAATCCACGTGAAAGTGCCTTTAAAATGAGACTGGTACCTTCAGACAGTTTCCTCTTGCCTGGGACAGGCTTGGCTTTTTTGCTGCGGATGGTGGAACCACGGCTGCTGATGCCGCTCACCACAGACATGGTATCATCATCGCCGCCAGCCTGCAGAGAGTTCCTGTAGGAAATGAGCGGGAGCCAGCAGTCCTCCCTTTGCAGTGCCATCTGAAACGTCATAAAGCGCTCCAGATACATGTGCCTGAGGAGAGATTAAAGGAAAGGATTAGCAGAATTACTGGCACTGTGGTAAAAATCACGACACAAAATTAGGCATGTATATTGTGCATCATTAAATCGCTACACAGCGGGTCCTCAGGTTACAACACAGTTCCGTTCCTACAACAGTGACGTAACCCAAATTTTGGTGCAAGTCGAAACCCACCCTAGCCTAAGTCACTTCCCTATCCTGACACCACTGTAAAATCATAATGCAGAACATAAAAACACAACAAATCCACAGAAAAAGTAAAAGGACAAATATAATGGACTTGTCAGGCTTGTGGGGTTTAGGTGGACACATGTGCAGGCAGGAGACAGCTCTAATGTCCCGAAATGGGTTTATTATGATCTGAGACTAAGGTACATAAACAGTAGGCGAAATCAGGGTCAAAAACAAACAGGTCAGGCGAGCGGCAAAAAGACGAACAAAGGAGATCCAGAAATCAGAGACAAAAAACAAGGCACAAAGGTCAGAACCGACAAACACAAACATAAGAGGCAGGGCTTGGCAAGTGTCACAAAAGTAAGCGAATGCTTCGCAAGGAGCATATGAATGGGTGAGTCTATTTATAGTCTTGGAAATTATACTCAATGCAGAACATTTGTGTGAATCCTCAAGCTATAAAAAAGCCGAAGCGCACATGATGCACGACTCAGAGTGGAAAACCCGGAAGAGTGCACCTTCCTTGCGATGTACGGAGCGGATCCATTACAGTACTGTACACTGCAGTGTAGTAACAGAAAAACTGACATCCGATATCCGTCGCAGTTTCTCTCTTTTCTGATCTCTTTACAATGTCGAATTTCACTTCCATCGTGATGGCTTTCCTCTTCGTCAAAGCACTACCATCTGAAGACTCTGACTTTCGTTTACGAGCCATAAGGGTCAAAAAGTTGCCAAACAAAGCAACACAAACAGAACACTTGTGCTTGCTTGCTTGCTTTATTTATTTATGAATGAATGAAATGGTCAACTTTGCCAACTTCCTCACTCACACACTGCGTTACTGCATATTCTTCCACAGATTGCAAACTAGCTCGCCTAACGGCATAAACTAAAACACTCACGTCTCAATTTTTTTTTTTAAAGTTTTCATGGGAGCGAGCATCGTAAGCTCGAAACGTCGTACGTCGAGACTGTTGTAACCCAAGGACTCCCTGTACAAATTTATGACTATTACTCTTAGTTTTTCGAACTGTAATTGCGTTACTTAGACAGCAGACAGCCTGATAATGTACTTTAGTGGGAATGTGCCTGACGTCACAGTAGGTGGAAGGAACAACTCTGATGGCATGAAAAGGCATACAAAAAAGGATCTATAATGGAAAAGAGCTTTTGTGCTCATTTACAGGTTGAACAAGAAATTGGAGCCATCTTTTTTCTTTTTTTTAGAAACAGACTGCCAAGAGCTAAACAAAAGAAAAGAAAATTAAGGTGGTTGTTCTGCTTAAACTTTTTTTCATCTTTAAAAAAGGAATATTTAGTTAATAGGCTATTATACAAATGTTTGTATATAATCATTGTTGGTTATTAAGAAAATGAAAGAGCATTTTTTTTCTACAAGAGGAATACTGATGAAGAATTTAGTGGAAAAATCTAAAAGTGAATTGAATTGAATCAAACAGTGAATTGGGTGACTCTTTACATGCCTACACTACATGTCAAGATAATTGAAAAAATGAAAAAGAAAAAAAAAACCCTGTCAGTCTAAAATTTAGCAGCTATCCTTTTTAACCCTTACGGTGCTGAATTTTTTTTTTTTTTTTTAACTTTGCCCCTATTGCTGAATATTGTGTGTGTAAATTCGGGCCATCGCTTTGACTTTGCACCAGTAGAAACTGTTCAGGTGGTGTTATCTTTACAGAACGAGTGGAAGCTCAACAAGTTTTTCCCCTTGTAGACGGCCCTGCAGTGTCAGTTTCAAAATTGCTAGAAGCCCTTGCAGTTTCTGTTTCACTCTCGCCATCCATCTTCACATTGTCAAACTCATTGTCAAACAGGTCAGATACATCATCCATCACTAATTTCAGAACCTCCTCCTTGCTAAACTTTCCTTTCCATGGTATTTTTACTGCTTATCGTAATATAGCTTGTCAACAACGTGCTCCAGATGGTAATCTGACACACAACAGGAACAGTACATTATTAAAAATTACCTCGAGTGTCGCCGCCTAACGAGTACAATTGAACTATTTCATTTTGTTGACGTGTATGCATGGCCGTAGCACCGAACCCCTACATGTAGACTCCCGCACCAAAAGGGTTAAAGAAACATGCCAGTGTCCCCCCAACCTACTCCATCTACTGCGTTTGCCATGCATCATGTTATGATAGATACTACTTATACTGGAAATCTATACTTTTAAACAAAATTCATGAATTTTCATGAATAGAAGAGGTTTCTTGGTTCCTGCCTGATTGTGTCTGGGCACGACAAACTTTATTGTAGAAAAGCTGGAGAAAGCTACATTAGGTACATTAAGAACCGGAGCTTACACGGTGCGTTTGTCCTGTCTCATGAGCTTGGATGAGAATTCACTAAGGATGTCCAAGAAGGCCAGGTTTACAGGGGGATACCCATCTCCTTGAGGGTTCGGCTCCTTGAAGGCAAACTCAATGCCATCCCTACAAGCCAAACGCAGAGTAAAACAATGAGTCGAGTACATACCATGTATCCATCCCAGTGCCACAGGAAAGCAAACAAATATCTGAGCGTGACAAACAGTTTAGAAGACGCATACTTGTGCAACATGGCGATAGCCTCTCTGGTCTTGAGTTGATCTAGACCAAAAGTGAGAGAGAAGCGACGGGCCAGCTCTTTAATGCCACAGAAGGCTGAAGACGAGCGGTCAAAGCCTAGGCCCAGCTCCGACAGCATCTCATTGAACAACTACATAAAACAAGGAGAAAGAAGCATGTAACTCTTAATCTGTGAACGTGTAGAACAACACGGATCTTACGCTCTGGAATGAACACACACTTACCTGCTGCAAGCTCAGAATCAGCGTCTTCGCACACTGGATCTTATCAATCTGTCTCGTTTTGCTCATGGTTTCCTTGATGATGTCACCATAGTCGTTGTAATACTGATACAGGAAAAGGGCCGTCAGATTGGTGGACTTGCATTTAGCGGGTTGCTATATGTTAGAATTAGCGCTTAAAGAAACTAAATTACAATTGGAAACAGCGAGACTCACCCTCATATACTGCTTAAATATGTCGGCGCCAGTCTTCATCTCCACCACGTTGTAGATGATGAGCTTGCAGTAAGCGGCCAGCAGGTTGCGCCTCTTGTGTAAAGCTTCTATTTTGCCTGCTTCATCGTCCTGTTGTCCGTCTGATCAAACAAGACCAATATGGAAAATGACTGAAATTGTAAATATTGCATGTTCAAACCTACTGCTTCTGGTTCCTAAATACAGCTGTGCATTGTATCGGTAATGGTCAGCGGATATGGAATGAAGTTCAACTGTGAGATACAACGAATCCAGAAACACCGCTAGTCCAAACAACATTCCGAATATACAGATGTTCAAGGGTCATTAAAACACACCACACTCGCAAAATTTTCACTTCCATGGCATAAAACCCTTTCTACACACGTTTCAAAATATTTAGGTTTCTACAGTGTCAGGTAAGCCACATACATCTGTGGTCAAAACAAGCATTTAGGTCAGACCAGTTTAGCTGGAGGCAAAAGGTCATTCGACTCCATGTTTACACTGCACTTCACAAACTAATCTAGCCTTTAGCGTCTATACGCGTGACCTAAAGCCAATTTCGGAAATCACGCAATTCAGCAGTAGAAATGAAGCTAAAACCAGATGGTCTGCCCATTCATCACAGACTTTACTTCAGTGGTGAACAAGGCTGCATGCTGAACCTGTGCTGTTGTTATCGTCATCCTGGTCAATGAAAACGTGGTCCAAGACGAAGCTGAGTAGCTCAGACTGCAGAGAGGCCTCTGGTGAGTAAATCAGAGGCTCCAGAACTTCCCTCCCTCCAGATATAATCTGGTGACTGAAGATCATCAGCAGATCACATAAGATGGTGAAGGCCTGTAGGGAAACCTCTCGTCAAATAAATGTGTTCATCAAACAAGATGCAGAAAGAAGGAAAGACGATGAACTGAGCTCCTAATCGCTCATACTGACCTGCTCCTTCACAGTGGTGTTGACACTGGCTAAATATCGCTGACACATCAGGCAGAAAGCTCGCATTTGCTTCCTCAACGTCACCATATCCTCCTACGAGTGTCAAAACAAGTAATTAACAAACTAAGAAAAGCAAAGGAACATACCAGAATGGAAGTAGACAAAAACACAGCCTTACTTTTTTGCAGCTGCCCTCAGAGACCTTGGCTAAGTGCCAGAGAATCACATAGTGTGTACACTGCAGTGCATGTATGACGATCTGAAACCGGTCGGGCAGACAAAAACCGAGTCAGTCATTCATTCATTCATTGTAATGACCATATACGCCAAACCAAGCAAAACAGCATTTCATGTGTCACCTGCTCAGGCATGTCCCCATTCTCAATGCCCGTATTGAGTAACTTATAGTTGCTGGTGAACAGATCCCATTTCGAGAGGTCATGCGCACTGAGGAGAAAGGCAGGGGGCAGGAGTCAAACAAATGACATGATAAACAACTGCTGCTGGATAACAAATGAAAGTGAACCGTCACATGCAGATCTTTACTTGTGAAATGCAGTGATCCTCTTTAGCGTGGACAGGACTTGGTAAGCGTCATCTTCATCTGGGTCCTCTCCCTAAGAAAGGCAACACAACATTGAATATTAGCCTTTAAATTGACAGCTTGAAATACAATTTTACTTGGTGCATCCAGCTCAAGCAAGGAGTCGTCAATATGTAGCAACATTTACAGGCATTATGCACTTTCTGACCCGAGGAACTTTCATAGTTTTTAGAACACTGTTTTAGGGGACTTATTTAGCTCCTTTTTCAGGGCAGGTACGCTCTGAGAACAGTAGGAACCATGAGTGATGCAAGTGTACTGGGAATAGTCCAGACACAAGCGTACTCTGATCGGTCAAAGAAATGTACCAACGCAGGACCGACAACTGCCATTTTTTCTGGTAAATACTGGAGACAGACAATCAAGTCCATGCTTGTTTTTGATCATATACTCTTCCATTTTCTTTTAGCCATCACAGTAGAAACCCCATTATAAAATAATAATCCATTTTACATAAGCACATCTTAAGCAATCACTAACTATTTTCCAATACAAATTTGTTCTTTGTAACTTAAAATAAAGAATTTATCATTGGCTTGCAAGACTTCCTGGTGTCTTTCACTGATCGTACAGTGCAATGGAACGGTCCATGTTTTTTTTTTTTTGTGTGTGTTTTTTTTAATCGAAGCGTGCGACAAACATGCATGAAATCGAACCTTTTAGATCCCAATATCACAAGTGTGCTTTCTTTCACAGCAACAGAACAACAGTGGTGGACAAGAAGCACATTCACATCGAAACAAACATCAAACTAGTGACGTGGATATAGCAACCAGCTTAAGCCATGTCAGCATTTCACCTTCCACTGCGAATGCAGATAGAAAACACCCCCCGAAGGTATGTAGCTCTCGGAGGAGCTCTCCAGTGGGTAGTTTCTCTCAATTAGTCCCTAAAAAGCAAAAGTCTATTAAACTGCACAGAGCTCAGATTGCCTGTCCTCACCTCTTGAAGAAAGTCTTCCAACAGCTTATTAAACTTGTCCACCAGTTCGTCCAAGAGCTGGCTACGGGCGATGTCTACCCTGTTGAAGATTGTGAAATCCTCGTTGCAGAGGGCATGGTAGGTCTTTGAGCAGGCCTCCAGCACATCAGTGTCAGTGTGCTTCTCTACAATCTCCCTGATTTGTCTCAGCAGTGATTCCAGATGCTGAAGGAGAGAGAATATTAAACACGGTATCTTAAAAACTTGTCACCGACAGCTCTACAGCCAACGAAGAAAACCTGTTTTTGCATTCTTTGGGTCTAAACTGGCTATACACAAAGTGGCTGTGGGACTCACCTTTTCCAACCGCCCTGTTGTGTAAATCTCGAGATCGAAAAACTGTGGTAACTGCAGAAGATTGGTCACCTTCTCTGCATCAACTGAATACTGTCAGGAAAAATGTATTTGTACTTATCCATAGATGAAATATTTGCTCATTTCTTTCCCCAATTATCCTGTATGATTTTGTTTTGTTTTTTTTTTGGGGGGGGGGGGGGGGCCTTATTTACCTTTGCAAGTAAAGGTGGCATTGCCACTGCAAAAAGCTCAGTCATTCGTGTCCGGTCATCAAGCTGCGTTTTCTTCTCTTTCGCCGTCAATACCTGGAACAAGAAGAGACTTTTAAACAGCGTGTACATGGACAATTTACAAAGTACAGTGAAAAAATCATGACGTGACTCCTCCATTAATTTGATCTTTTTTTTTTTTTTTTTTTTTTTTCGTGTAAAAACTCTTCCCCCGAAAGCATGGACACTTGTGATTCCGCTTGAACTTTATTTGAATTCCGCTCATTTGAAATGGTAATGATGTGTGTTCCCACACTGTCTCTTACCCTTTTGCCAGTGCCCCTGCCCACAGGAGGATGGCATTCTGCAGCTTGGCGGATGGTGCAGAGCATGATCTCGATCAGGGCCGTCTCCTGTCTGTCCGTCAGAGCTGCACAGGACATGTTCACTCATGGACATTCTCACAGTGAAACAGCCTCCGCACAATGCCGCAACCGCAACACATGCATGTTGGATAAGTAAGCTTTTTTAAGCGTATACTGACTATGAGGCACGTATAAATATCCAAGTTTCACAAGAACAACTCATCGGAACTACTGAATTTGTCTCGGTTAAATTATTATTATTTTTTTTAAACCACACTCACCTTAAAGTACATCGTTTGCATGAAACTAAATGAAATCTAAGCGCATTTTCCTTTGCTCATTTGAATTTGTACGGCTCTGAGCTCAGGATCATACATTTATGTCTGCGTTGCCAGTTAAGGGGTCAATGAAACCCGAGTCATCTGCTCAGCTAAAATCACGTAGTACAACATAACCTAGCATGATTTCTCTGAACACAGGCAGACATTTATACGGAACGCAAGTAAACATGAAACCTAAAAATGAGACTTGCAGTCATGGCAAACAGTCAAAGAGAGAAGAAAGAGGGTCAGACCTTCCTCTCCAGGCAGGGGCTCATCCAGCAGCAGACTGATCATGCACTCCCAGTCCTTCAGCAGGTCGGAGGCGCAGTCCCACATGCTGTCCACCAGGTATGCCGCGTGTTCATGCAGCTGAAGACGGGACAGTGCTTTTACACATCGAGCATTTCATGTTTGGACGTGTTAAGTCATTAACCTGTTCAATGCTTCCCAAGTTTATTCTCTCCAGGTGTTCGACACCCTGATAAGATGACCTGTGCATGCACCGACAGCAAAACACACCACTGAACCATAGTTCAAGAATAAAATGAAGCTGAATGATTTTGCTGTGACTCACCTCGCTCTCTAGGAAGAAGAAAACTGTAGTTTTCATGAGATTGGCATTCAGACTCTGTCTACCTCGTCTCTTGGGCATGCTGTCGTCCTCTATGTTTTGATGGCTGAACAATCTGTAAAGGAAAACAAAGAAGTTTCATACAGGGGTGACAGAGCATTAAGTGTTATTGTGGTCCAGACCCTGTATTTCATCTTCACATAGATAAAAGGAGCACACTACGGACTAGCACATTAAGGCCACACGAGTAGCGCAACCAAGATCACGATATTCCTGATCCTGGCTGAGTCACTCTGCCAATCCTGTAATAGTAAACCACAGTCAGCGCAACGTCTGAATGTCAGGTCGGGACTGATGGGAAAACTATATACATATAGATAATCGGACAAGTCCAGACTGTCCAACTGTCGTGCTCCGACACAGCAGAAGTCTCAACACATGGTGAGAAACAGGAGGTGGCAGGCAATATGGAGAAAGACTGAGTGTGTGTGCCGGAGTTTTGCAACAGAAAAGTGTTCGCTCTCTCGACCGGAGACTGCGAGTTAAAATCCCAATAAAGCCACAGCCATCGGGTCTTGTGAGCCAGGGGAGGATAATTGGCCATGCTCTGTGGGTTGGACAAACGGCACATTATATTTCCTGTCAATCTCTGCAACAACAGCCAATCAAAGGCATCTGAGAACTCATGCATTCGAAAAAAAAGAAAGAAGAAAAGAAAAAAAAAAAGATAACGCATGGAGGAAGGCGCTAACACTGCATGAGCAGCTTTTTCAAAAAGACTCGGTTGGCTGGATTCACAAGTCTCAGAGGAAGCACGTGTTACCCATCACCCTCTTTGGGTCTTAGCTGCTATAACAAGTAACCATACGATATACAATACGTTGTTTACCAAAGAAAATGCAACTTAAACATGTCTGAAGCCTCGGGCTTGCTCATGTGCTCAACAAGCTTTACGCTGCCCTAATCTCTATTCTCCAGTGTGCACTCTGGTTCAGGAAATACAGATGTTTTGGAGTGAGGCATCACTGCATCTGTCTCATAAGTTTAAAAAAAAAAAAGGGGGGGGGGAGTGAAAGCAAGCCTCACTTCTTATATAGAAACTCTCCAGCAGCTACAGCGACCGGCCGGTGGGCAGAGTACACCAGGTGGTAGACGCTCTCACAGTCCTCCGCTGTCAGGACTTCGTCACTGCTACTGGAAAAGCAAACACCAGAACCACGTCAGCACGCCATCTCGTTCGTATTGTACACGTGCAAATTCACAGATAACGACTTGGGAAATTTGTCTGAATAAGCATCCTTACTGTAACACAAGTGTGAGGAGCTTTATTGCTTGCACAGCGACGTCATACTCCTTGTCCAGTGTCATGGAAACAATGCGGTCCTGAAAGGAGCGAGAAAGTTAGTAGCAAGTTACATATATTTATATACACGAAAATATTTCAAGTAACACTGGAGAGCTTTTTAAAGAAACTTTAAAACCAGCAAAAATAAACAAACAAGGAAGTTATCTATAAACACTTCTTCCTTCCCACTTTAATAAAAATCTGCTCTTTTCTTGGAGACTAACTCAATACTGCTTTCTCCCCCCCCCTCTCTATGCGTTTGGAAAGAAATAAACTGCAGATGGCTCTCACCTTGAAGCGGCTGGTAAACAGCTCCAACTTGGCGTTGAGCTCTCGGTTGTAGTAGAGGCCCTGCAGAGCTGTGAGGCATTTCAGCCGCACTTCACCTTGCTGTTGAGGAGAGCAGAGAAACGATGAGGCTTCACTTGATTTGTATGGTTTGACTCAGAATGGGATGAAGCATGTGCCAGTCATGTAATCAGCGTCACCTTGTCGTGCAATGTCCAGCCTACATATTTCAGGTAGCTGTCGTTGAGAAATGCGTCGCTGTACATTTTCATCCACACCCCGATCTCCTCGATGCAGATCGCTCGGATCTCCGCTATTGCATCTCTGCAGGGACGACAACAGTCAGTAAGCACAACCTCATTTATCATCATGATGTCTACATGTAAACTTTTGAAAATAAAGCATGATATATAAAACATTTAATAGAATAAAAACAGACATTTCTTGATTTAGAATTACAGCAAACAACTGGAAAGCAATTGGGTGGATTACATTCTGAACTAATCGATTAATCTGAATACCTGTCCTGTCTCTCTAATAAACAGAATTACCTGGCGTTTTCTTTCAATCCTAATCAGATGATTGGTATTGACAAACATTAACAATCAACTGGTCATATATAAAGTAAATTTTCGTTTAAAGAAGAATTTGCCCAAATGTCCCAGCACTATTGCCGTCAAAAGAAATGCATTCAGAATTCATCAAGGATGGCGTACCGGTATCTGTGCACAAAAACTCCCTTGAAAATGGCGTTCATCATATTTTCAATTTCATCCTGATTTTCTTGGAGCTGCAAAGAGAAGTACAAAAATTGTTACTTAAATCCAAAAAAAAAAAAAAAAAAAAAAAAAAAAAAAAAAAAAAAAAAAAAAAAAAAAAAAAAGAGGTTAAAACATGGTAACTCAACCACGCACAGGTTTGGGATTAGTTTAATATGTAGCTCGAGAGATATGAATGGTCATTCCCAGTTAAATCACACACCAGCCTCCAACACACACATACACACACACACACACACACACAGATGGCATGCCAGCAGGACTGCCATTACATAACTGAACTGTTAATTAATATTAGTACTCCAAACTAAAGATAGCGCTATTATTTGCAATCACCCTGACAATTCTGGGTTTTAAAGGGTTATGTGGATTTTTTTTGGAGGAGGGGTGGTTCTTTTTTGGGGGGGAAAATATTTAAATTAGTGGCAGGGTATAGCATGGCTCAGGGAAGAAGCCATTAAAATCTGGAGCAGATCCAAGTCACAACCAAATACACAAACTTAATTTCACTTCATTGAAACGTTATGAGATATGGCATTTGGCATTGAGGGAAGCTCGCGCTTAACAATGCCATCCATTTTAAAATCCAGTAGATGACAGTACTGGTTCATTAGTGACGAGACGGTGCACATGTAGAAATATGACGACTTTATTGGAAATAAATCTGGACATGTAAAGCAGTTTCGGCTTCGGACTTGCACATCTTTTGGAGACTCGATTATTTGTTCTTGGCGGAGGGCCTTAGATAACTGCATTTTGTTCTTCTTTTCATCGGACAGGGTTACTAACACAAGCGATTTCTGTGTGTGCACAAACAAAAAGCACCCCCCTTCACCAAGACGGCACACACCAGTCATCACATCACACGGCACATCAGCCAACACAATTACAACCAAACCTTCGATTTATAAATGCATGTTATTCAAAAGAATTTCGGTTTATTCTTTGAAGTTTACTAAGCCCTGAAATATTAAAAACAGCTTTTCAGTTTGACAAAAGAACATTAAAAACACAGAAACTAACGGATATCATGACCCAGACAGTTTGCTTATCCGCTAGCTCCTTGGTACAGTGCCTTATTACGCTCCTCAGTGTCTCCGTTATCCGTACTTTGAAGCTGCTTTTATATTTTACTGTTGATATTCTGACATGCACCACATTTGCTGAGATATAACATTCAACATAAAGACTAAGAAATGGCTACATCTGGCTATAGGAGACAAAAACCCCAGACAAAACAAACAAAAAAAAGACATGCTTCTGTCTCTCCAAATAAAAGCATGCCACGTCCACTAGAGGGAATGTGGCTCCACAGGTCGGTAGCTACAGATACACAGCTTGCTACTTTACACACTATCACTTACACACCTGGAAGATGAACACTGTTTGTGTGTATGTTTTATAACGACTGGTGTTGCAGAGTTCCTGGTATTAAATGACTAAAATGATCCATGATCCGTATATTACCCTTCATGGAAAACACTGAAGAGACACAGCTACATCTCGCTCATCCTTTGCATGCAGATTCTCTTGCAAAGTGCCGCACAAAAGACAGGGCACTGAAAATTCGAACTAGGTGATAGGTTTTATTTTTTCCATTTTTTTACAAACTAGGTAAAAGCTGCTTCATGCCTGTTTACAATGTACCATGGTGGGTGCTTGGTTTAGACCAAAGATGTCTTTAGCTGCTCATGTAGGGATTTTTTTTGTCTCTCAAATCATGCTTTCAGTGTCCCTTTGCACACTTGATCCTGACCGAGCATATCGCAAATGGACAGCGCTAAATACAAGTCTACGATTCGCACGGATCACTTGCCAAGGAGGTTTAACCACGTATTGTTTGTAGTGTAAATGCTAACGTGTGTCTCTCCAACAAGTCCATAGCAGGAAAATATCAATGCAGGATGTGGTGGTTGTTTTGGTGACAACATGCAAACATTTAAATAAATAAATAAATAAATAAAAACGGAGAGGTCCAATCGCAACAACTGGCATGGCCTGTACAGCAGGTTCTCGGTTTACGACGTCCTTGACCAACAGTGTTTCGTGGTTATGTCAGTCGCCATCTCCCATAAACTTATTTAGAAAGTCTTGTTCCATCATTCCGAAATACGTTAAAACAAATTTCGTGTGGGAACTAGTTGGCGAGTGAAGCGGACAAATACGGTGTCACGCGGCGCTATACGAGGAAGATGGCTTTGTTTACGGTCACCAGACATAGGTACTTATGTACATTTTGGACATCTACAACAAAAGATGTACAAGTTACAGTTACGCTTTTTTTTTAAATTATAAAATATTTTTAAGTCGCGAGATAGATCCATGCTGTTTAATTATACATTACGTTGTTGTTGCCGCCAGTTGCCCGGAAGCTCTCGGAGCACCAGGATTCTCTCTGTGCTGATATTTAAATGAAGGCGGCGCTCAGGATAGACCGCTCAACCAAACCCGACAGAGTTCATACAAACCCTGATCACAGACGTACTGACCAATAATAACGGAGTCATTCGCCACGCCAGCCGATCAGTGTAAGGTCTTGGCAACGTGCATAGCTACTTTCACCGCCGTTACCCAGTTGGAGATCCGGGTGCTGTAGTAGGATGCTTTAACATTATACAGTATGTGAGTTCCGACTTACGGGGAAAATCGCATTACGTCACGTCGTACGAATGGACTGACGCAAGTAGAGACCCCACTGTACACGTATATTAAATCTTGAAACATTTTTGTTTTCTGAGCTAGCCCGTGCTAAACAAATCTGATACTTGTCTGGTGACTATCAGAAGTGACAGGCAGTATGGAAATCTGAACACAAACGGTCAGCTTGAAGACACGTAATAAATACAGATGAAAACAGCAGTGTCTCAGGTGTCCACTTGTGATCCGATCGCCCAAGAACGCTTTTAAAACCAAGTGCACTCAGGGCCAGTGAAATCTTTTGTGGTGCCAAAGCAGAACCTCTTTAGGGCACGTGTGTTTAACATCAGCAAGTTCATTACGGCTCCCCTTAGATAAATAAATAAATGAACGAATGAGAACAAGTCAGAGCTTTTAAATTACCGACTTCATTTTTAGAGTCGTCTATGAAATTTTCTCTCCCATGTCTTAGCCATACAAGTTATAGCATCTGCGAGCGTGAATAGATCCCCTGAGCTTCTGAAGCAGTTGTGATGCGAGGCTCACCTCTTTGCGTTTCTGTAGGAGAAGCTCCAGCCTGTCACTGGCCCGCTTGCCGATCATCTTGTTTCGCTCGGCCTCGTACTGGCGCTGGGTGTTGTCCATGTTAATGCTGAGGTTCAGCGCTACGTTCACCAGAGCTGTCATCAGTTTCATCGCTGTGCAGGTCACAACACAAATGACACACGTGTGATGATGAAGTAAACAATATGCTGTTGATCTGAACATCAATCACAGGTGCACACAACTCTGAGATCACACGAGCAGCAGTACACAGACACTCTCCGAGGTCTTATCAAAAAGACGTAACTCTACTAGAAATGATTAGCAAGATGGGAGGTCGGACCTGCTAGTGTGCTGGTGTGCCTAAAGGCTCGCACTTGGGAGTCTGACAGACCGGTGAGCAGGGAGATGACCGTGTCCATCATATACTCATCGTAGATGATGCTGTACTGACACTGTCGGACCAACACCGAAATGAACTCGCAGAAACTGGTCTTGAACTTCTTCCACTGTGGCCCGGCCATTGTGAGTGGGTAATCTCCACTGTCCTACAGCCACAAACACAATCCTCGTATTTAGCACTGAGGTGGAGATACCTAGCGTATTACACATATCGCCAAAAAGCATGCGTCAGCGGAGGCAACGTCTCACCTCGTCAAATTCTTCAGTCATCTTTCTGATGATCTCAGAGTTCTGCATGTGGCGAAACATCTCCCCACTCACAACACCTGCAATCGGAAACAGAACGCACTCTTCAGGAATGGACAAGAGGACACTGCAGTCACTATGGTGTCACTATAGCGTTGAGTGTGATGACGTACCTTTGCAGCCGGAACACTGGATAAAGAAGTTGATTAGGTCGAGGAGCGCCATGTCTCGGTCCTGTTTGTAGGACTCGATCCAATCGTCCACCACAGACTAAGGAGAAGGAAGAAAAATGTAATCCCTCACACCAGGAGATGATCCGAAACGTAAAACAAAACTAAACTATAAGCATGTGTGAGCTCAGCAACGTCGACTCTGACCTGCATGGCACTCTTTCCCAGCTTGACCACTTCGAACAGCATGATGTTCTCCATGCCATTCTCTTGGTGGTGTCCATTTAAGCGACCAGTGCCCTTTCCACCTCCTTTCCCCTTCTCTCCCACTGCCTTCTTGCCCTTTTTCACCTACAACACAGCATTCAGTACAACCTCAACAACCTTCAATCCAAATGAAATGACTGAAAAGAGCTGATCGCAGGACATTTGTCCCCGTGTTGGATGTTTTTCAACGTACAAGTCACTCACTGAGCCAAGTTTACCGCGGTGAATCCCAAACCCGTTGCCTCGCAATGTGAGCGTCATTTCATGCTATAATCCACCCTGCCTCATAATGATCCTGATGTTGCGAACAGCAGCCATGATTTTTCCACATGACAATTATAATTCAACTAGGTAGTGTAGACCTTTCATTAAACTTTAAAGTAAAAGAATAACACCCCTGTAAAGTTTTGAGATCACACCCACAAGCGGGATGTGTGTGCGTGCTCTGTACCCATGCATTGGAATCATGATTTTCAGGGGGACGGAGGGCAGTGCTGTGAGGAAGAGCTGTTCCTGGGACATGTTTTAATCTATTTAAAGATAATTACGAGGTTGGACATGTGAGGATATTTTCGTGCAGCCGTTACCTGTCCATAACTTTTAATGTCAGTAACACTGGAAGATACATCAGTGTGAAATAAGGAATAACAGACAGCAGACTGTTTACATTAAAATGATCCAGGCTGGGGTGGCGTGATGATGGGTGATTTTTGGTACCATCACCGTTGCTAAACAAGCCACGACAATCTGGCAGTATGGCATCGTAAACCATACATCTAAAAATGTGTCATGAAACTGAAGATATTTTGTGAAAGTACAGTGGGACCTTGACATATGACATTAATTTGTTCCAGGAGCAAGGTCGTATGTCAAAAGTGTCGCAAGACAAATCGAATTTCCCCATTAAAATGAATGGAATTACTAATAATTTGTTCCAAACCCCCAACAAAATACACCTATTTCTTTTGCTATGTGTTTTCAAAATAAGAGAAAATGTACTATACAAATAATGTATAAAACAATAATAAAACATAATAAAAGTGAATGTAAATAAATAAACTGGTTTTATTAAGTCTACTTTACCTTGAGGATCACAAGAAGCGATGATGGAGGCGGAGCAGTGAGGTGT
>JAQLOM010000002.1:15024070-15038731 GCA_030068315.1 Chrysichthys thysi
TCCAAGCACCACCAAGCTGCCACTGCTGGGTCCTTGAGCAAGGCCCTTAACCTGCAATTGCTCAGTTGTATAAATGATATAAATCAGATAAATGTAAGTCGCTCTGGATAAGAGCGTCTGCCAAATGACTGTAATGTAATGTCATAGCACAAAAAGTGAACTCCATTCATGTGGAAATATTAGAAATAGAAACGATCAACCCCCACCCCCAAATCAATCAATCCCCCAGAAAAGATTACTCCTTTTCATGTGGATTATAAAGAAATCTTGATGGTTTTTTTTCTATCTACATAGAGCCATTTAATACACCAAAGGCATAACTAGACACTGAAATATTGTAGTTTTTATTATGCCATCATTAAATGAGCCCTTGTTCATTCAGAAGCCAGTTGAGACATTTTGGTAAATGGGAAGAGGGTGAAATGTCCAGAAGGCGAAAGTAATAAAAGTTCATTACGGCCTGTTGGGAATTTTTACTCTTCCAGAAAAACAACGGATGATGACGGCAGACATCTTTCATGCACTGTGGAGCGAAATGTTAATAACCTTTTCAGATTTACCACACAAGTGGGGCTTTTACTCTTAATTATGGCCAGAGGGAGATGTCAGACAGGCACCGTAAACAAATAACCTTTTACACCATGGTGCAGGTCAGCATCTTTCCTCCTTCTGTTTGGATTTGCTCAACTGTTAACAAGCATTACAGCTACAGAAACCGTACTGAAATTGTATTGTCAGTACAACTACTCGCAGAGTCCTGTGTGCCTGATTGACTGTGTGAAACACATCATCATGGTGTCTGCAGGCATGGGTGTATCTTCGGCCAGGAGCTCATTTGCTTTTTATATTTGTTGAGTTTATTTCAGCTGACACTGAAGGTAGGACTTTCCTGTTTCCTGTTCAATGGCTATAAAAATATTCACGCATGCCTGTTAAAATGGCAGGTTTTTGTGAAGTAGAAAAAAAAAGAAAGAAATAAAGTAAGAAATCAGGTCAGAACTTTTCCCACCTTTAATGTGAAATTGCAAAGTATACAAAATAATGTGGAAAATTTTTTGGGGAGGGGGAAGGAAAGAAAAAAAAAAAGTACATTAATTTAGTTGCATAAGTGTGCACACCCCTTAACTAACACTGTTGAAGCATTTATTTGACTTTATTTTATTACATCACTCAGTCCTTTTGAGTACGAGCCTATCACCATGACACATCTTATCTTATTTTCCTACTCTTCCTTGCAAAACTTTCTAGTGCCACCAAATTGTGAGAGCATTTCCTGTGCACAGCCTACCTCAGGTCACCTCACAGATTTTTAGTTGGATGCAGGTCTGGGCTGTAGCTAGGCGATTCAAAAACTTGTTTGCCCTTCCTTTGTTTAAGCCATTCATTTGGTGATTTGGACGCATGTTTGGGTCACTGATTTGCTGAAAGGTGAAATTCCTTTTTATCTTCAGCTTATAGCAGATGCCTGAATGTTTTACACTAAAAATGACTAATATTTGTAGCTTTTCATGCTTCCATCCAGCTTGAGGAAAGCCCCGGGTCTGCCTGAAGAAAAGCAGCTCTAAAGAATGATGCTGCCACCACCATGCTTCACCTGGAGTAAGGTGTTCTTTTGGTGATGTGCTTTTGAGTGCCAAACCATATATTTTTGAATTATGGAATTATTATACCTTTTAGAATTGGTTTCATCAGACCATAACACATTTTGGCACATAATTTAGGGCTTTTTAGATGAGCTTTTGAGTGTTTTTTTTTTTTTGTTTGGTAGAGCTTTTCTCTAGCCACCCTACCCCACAGGCCAAACATGTGAAGAATATAAGCGATTGCTGTCACATACAGAGAGTAATCAGCACTTGTCAGTTGTTCCTGCAGCTCCTTTAATGTTACTGTAGGTCTCCTAGCAGCCTTCATGGTAAGTTTTTCTTTTGTAAGTGTTGAGGGACATCCTGGTCTTGGTGAGGTCACTGTGGTACTCCATGTTCTCCACTTTGTTGATGATGGCCTTCATGGTGTTCCTTGGGAATATAATGTTTTGGAAATTCTTTTATACCTGTCTTTTGGTTGATATATTTGGACAAGCGAGATATCACACAGGCTTTGTATGCTCTTACAGGACCATAGCATCAGCAGTCAGATGAAACCAAGATGATGTAAAGAAACTCCTACAAAATCAACTCATCTTTATTTGGTGTTAATGAGACTAATTTCATTGATGACAGCTCTGTGATTACTATTAAACATGAGATCGAATGTGATCGTTGCATTCTGAATTCAGCCACATCTTCAATTTTTAAAAGGGTGTACACACTTATGCAACCAGGTTATTGTAACTTTATTTTTCCCTAAAATGTTGTGTTTTTCACTTAATATTTATATGCTGCAGTTTCCCATTGGGGTGGTAAAAATTCTGACATGATTTAACTTAATTTTTTTTTTACTTCAAAAAACCCTCCACCATTTTAACAGGGGGTGTCTAGACTTTTTATATCCACGGTTTATGCACAGGAACATGGGGCTGGTAAATAACCAGTGCTTAAAGAATCCTTACAGAAATCTCACACTGAGGTCATGTGAATAATCAGATTCACATCTGTTTTTTAGACACTTTACACATTTACCATGAACTTCATGCAGTGCGTATAAGTTTTTATATCTCACATGACTTTTTCCCCCATATGATTGTCTGAAACGGGAGGGGAGACAGGATGCATGTGCAGATCAATCTGTTTTAATTAATATCAGGCAGAGGTACAAAATCAGTAGGAAAAGACTGGAAGACTGGGTCAGACAAAAAAAAAAGAGGGTATTCCGATTAGGCAACCAGTTCAATATAGGTAAGGTGAAGGAAAAATCTGAGAGACAGGCAAAGATCAAAAACCAGTACGGCAAACAAATCATCAGAAGCATAGCAGCAAGGGAAAAACCAGAAACGAACAAGGTCATACATGTAAACACCATAACATGAAAGGCTTGGCAATAGGCTCAGGAAAGGCAAACTAATGCTTCGTGAATAGTGCGTGACAGAACACATCTACAGTTAATGCAGAAAGTATTCAGACCCCTTTCAATTTTTCACCATTTGTAATGTTGCAGCCTTATGCTAAAAGCAATCAAATCAGTTTTCCCCCTCTCATGAATCTACACTCAGTACCCCATAATGACAGCACAAACACAGAATTATAGATTTTTTTGCAAATTTATTAAAAAAGAAAAACTGAAATATCACATGAATGAATTTGATTTTAGTATACGCCTGCAACATTACAAATGGTGAAAAATTGAAAGGGTCTGAAGACTTTCTGAATGCACTGTATACATAGTTCTGGTGTAAATGAGTGGCACCTAATCAGAAGTCAGGTGACCTGGAATGTGAAAGACCGGCCATGTTGTTTTGGTGCAGGTGCTCATGGGAGTTGGAGTTTGTGGTAGACTGAAGGTTGCGATGCGAGTCATCATGACGGATTCATTCTTCATATGTTTAAGATTTATATATTTAACCCCCCCATCATCTGTTTCTTCCTCATGATTCCTTTGTCACATTTCATTTTTCAAATGTGTTTTGAAAATGTATTTACCCCCCCATGATATTTTACTTATTTAATTATTTCGTTAATTTACTTTCACGTTTTTTTTAAACTCATGATTCATTCCTTTTGAAATGGTTATTCACTTGAGTTCATCTACCACATTATTCACATGATCTCACATAGATTTACTTCCAGAGTTTGTCACTTTCACATGTTTATCAGTGTAATTAAAGATCACTCCCATAATCACGTGTCAAAAACCTATGATCGTGTGAAACGGAAGGGGGAAAGTCATTTTTCAGAAAGGGTTTAGATGCAGGTGCAGGGTTTATTGAATGAAGCAGACAAATGCAAAAGGGCAAATCAAAATCAAAGTCGATGGGCAGGAGATCAATAGACTAGTGTTCTGGATTCAAACGATCAATAGACTAGACATGTTACATTGGGTACCGGAGCCTCATAGCTTTTTTTAGATTTGAATGTAGAGGCATCATTGATCACGTCAACGATCTATAAAAACACTGTTCTTATATATATATATATATATATATATATATATATATATATATATCACATACACACACACACGTTGCACGCACAACTAATAGCATAGGCTTTGTCGAAATACAAAGTTCTCTATGCACATTTATTATTTAAAACTCATGTCTAGTCTATGATAAAAACGTAATATACTTTACTGTTATTTCACTCAGCTTACATCAGCCTTTTTTTTTTTTTTAAACTCTTCTGGTTTAAATTTCACACACGGTGCTGTCATCTAAAAAACAGTTTTATATACTTATATATTGTCAACACTAGTAACTTGTGTACACAAGTAAAGTGCTTAACACTACTTGTGGAGATGTGCTGGATGTGATTCATTGAAAACCCTGGTTATATAAGAGGAGTTTTTGGATAGGAAGCTGCTAGATGAGATGTGAAGACCTTTAGGAAGGTACATGGTGGGATGACGTGGTCCATAAAATTATTTATTCCATATATACCCTCCAGTACATGCCCAACGTTGGGGTGGAAAGAAACTACGGCTTTGCATTTCCATTCACACGGACGCCATGTGAGTAAATTAATAATGCTGTTCTAGTTCGGTGTAGCGTGTTGCTCCCGTTCTGTCCGCTCATTTATCTAAGAACGTGACCTTTTACTGCAACCCTGAAATTTCTCACTATCTTGAAAGGCACAGCTATAGACAGACATGTAGGTCAAACAACACCTGACGGACTTACTTCTGATGAACACCAGCACGCTTTAATCTGTACTTGGATGAGATCCTGAGGTATCATTCAAATTAAGGGGAATTAAGAGCATGCTTTAAGAGCAGAGAATCTCACACGTGTGCAATGGGCAATGTTTAGTAAGGTGTGAATTATTTCCAGGTACAGTGGAACCTCTGGTCACGACCATCATTCGTTCCGAATCTCTGGTCGTGACTCGAATCGAATTTCCCCACTGGATTGTATGCATATACGATTAGTCCGTTCCAGACCCTACGAACTGTATGTAAATTTTAATTTTTTAAGCACAAGTTAATTATACCATAGAATGCACAGTGTAATAGTAAACTAAATGCAAAAACCTTGTATAACACTGAGAAAACCTTGAACAACAGAGAAAACTAACATTGCACGAGTCCATATTAGACCTCTACGAACCGTTAGCTGTAAACATTTTTTAATGAGTTTTAAGCACAGAAACAAAGAAAAAAAATCAAAGAAGGAGGTTATTGTTTTAAGGGACAGTCTGGCTCTCGTAGACTTGCACTTCTTGTACTCTGCAGCAAGATCGGTAACGCGCACACCATGCTCACACTTTTCACTTATTTCCTTCTTAACTTTTATTTCAATTTTCTTCAAAACTTTCTTCTCACCAACATTACCACTCTTAGAGGCCATGGCTACCGAGACCGATTACAAGGCCAGACTGAACACGTGTGCCTTTGTTAGGTACTGTACAGTACAGTACAGTATATGCAAACACCACAAGTACGAAGCGCATACGAAGCGGAAGGGGAAAATGGCCGGGGCGGTGTTAGTTCGGCACCCGATGTGGTCTGTGGTCATGACCAGGTGCAAAATTTTGGTGGATATTTTGGTCAGAAACTGATTTGTTCGAGTTCGGAGGCGTTCGTGACCAGAGGTTCCACTGTATTAACATTGAGCAAAGTATATACATCATCTTGGACTATTAGAGGGAAAGAGGTTTCAGTGAAACATGATTCATTCACCTCTCACACTCTTTTACTGTAGAACTTCAGCTGCTACTTAAATCTGAAGTGTAAAGCACCTGGTGCTCAGCAAGTCAGCAAGTCTTATTGTTTTTTTGTTTTTTTTTTAAAAAGGACTGAACTGACATCTTCAAGTGGAATTTTAATACAGGACAGGCTCCGGATACTTTTATTCACCTCTGAAAGTTATTCTGACACTTATTCATATTCTAGCACTTCAGAAACCCATGAGACATCAAAGTTTCCAGTGGTGTTTCAGTTAGATGCAAGTTTAAGTTGATTTTCTTTCAAAGCAAAAAAATATTTCGAGAATAAAACATTTTTTTCCTTTGATTTCCTGCTACTTCAGCAGCTCAATATTAAGTACAGAGCAAGTCATTTTCCAGGATCTATTGTTTATAATAGCTACTTGAACAAAAGGCACAGCAACTTTGAATATGCTTAAACAAATACGGTTATTCACTGCTCACTTTTAAACACTCACCTCTCAACAAGATGTATATCCTTCAGGTGGGAGAATTGCAGTCCTGCTATCGCAGTGTCTATATGGACTCACTCTAGTGACTAAGTACAAAAAAAAATAAGATGCTTCTGTCATTTAGTGATCTACAGATGGGTAAACAGTGTGAAACAGTTAGAAATGATGCAATGCAATGAGGTGGCACGGTAATGCAGCGGGTAGCGTTGCCATCTCACAGCTCCAGGGTCCCCGGTTTGATCTTGAGCTTTGGTTTCTGTCTGTGCAGAGTTCACACAGCATGTTCTCCCTGTAGTTCCTCCCACTTCCCAAAATCATGCCAGTATGTGGATTGATCAAGCGAGTGCTTGGTGCTCTTTGATGGACTAGCACCACTTCCAGGGTGTATGCATTTCTGCCTCACGCGCAGTGTTCTTACGGTAAAGTGATTGAGAGAGGGCGCAATGCAGTGACCACCTTAGATGTCATTATGAATGACATTCATAATCAATCCTTTCCCAAGTCATGAAGCCCACAAATTCACATGACATACCATGGAGAAATGCAGCCATCCATTATCTATGGAAATCTTTATCTATTAAAGGTTACAGGACGCTGGACAATCCCAGCTGTCCTCAGGTGAGAGATGGGGTACACCCTGGACATGTTGCCAATTTAACACATAGATAAACAAAACATTTATACTCACGTTCACACCTATGGACAATTCAGTGTAGCCAGTTAACGTAATCTGCTTGGCATTGGGCTGTGGGAGGAAACCAGAGCACCCAGAGGAAACCCTGTGCACAGAAAGGCCTCAGTTGGCTGGTTCTTTCAAATGCATAACTGTCTTGCTGTGAGGCAACAGTGCTAACCACCGCACCACCATGCCACCCCATCTAAAATTACAAATCATCTACATTTGGAAATCACTATAGTAAATGATGAAAGTTGCTTTGGACGATTATCTTACTGGATATGTTTCACATCAATTGCGACTCTAATGCTACTTAACGATACGTTAAATGACAGTTTAGTACTCCAACTTTATTTAAAAGATCTTTTTCCCTCTCATTTGATCCCTATTGCCTCTTTTTTGCTCTTAGCGCACTCATTCAGTGTGAATTGTCCTCAGTAAAAAAAAAAAAAAAAAAAAAAATCAGGATTTATGGCAACAGACAACTGTGGGCTTTGCCTAAGGGATTGCGAACACCCGTTTGAATCCTGAAATGAAAAAAATCCAGCCTTGCAGATCTCGCAGGCACAAAAACAAGGCTGCTATTAATATTTACAAGAAAAATACGTTCACATTATCAGCTCACATTACAATCCTAGCATATGTTTGAAGAAACATAAAAGATAAAATACACCAAGGGTCACATTAATCACTGTCTCCCTGGCATGATTCAAGACCTTTGCAGCATCTATGCACGCATTTAAATGCTGTGCATGATTATTGGCTCTCTTAACAATGTTCAGGTCATTTAAATACTGAATAATTATGATCACAATGTTGCTTTTAAATCTGCCCCACCTTCCCAGAATAAGTCTAAAAAATTCAAGCTACAGTTATTTATTTGCCACCACGAATAATAATGATTTGCGCTACTTTAATAAGTACGATTCCAGGGATTAACGTCCAAAACCTGATTCCACACATTAGCTATTTACCAAGGCCTTCATGGGCTCCACACTGGACTGGACAGATAACACATATGCTGGACAGGAAAGTCCAGAGTAGGCTCTATTGTGCAATAGGGTTGGTCTATTGTCCTTTCCATGGTGTGCTCCTGGTGTACATTTGGAACAATACTGCCTGTCCCCTCTAAGGACTGATATCCAGGAAAGCCCATCTCCTCCGACTCGTTCCACCACAGAATGAAGACGATCTTTATTGTGCACTGCCATCAGGCTCCACAGTACCTCCCCCAGTGAACTGTCCTGTCCTGGGTGTCCGATTGAAAAATAGGATAGAGAGTCACAAGAATACAATAATTCATGCATCCATGCATGTGGGAACAAAAATGTACTTGATTTTGCACTCATTAATTATTGTGCATTTAGAAGGTTTCGGTTGTCGCTGCAGTAATCTCTTAGCACTGGGTGCATGTTTAAATTATGAGCATTGTTTTGCAGTGCATTCTTCAGCTGCTATAGTGCCCAGATCTCTCCTTGGGCATCAATAAAGTACATCTGTCTCCCCGTCTATCTGTTCCACTGATAAATATACAATGATCACCATCTGGAACATTCCAGATGTTCAACAGTCTGTCTGAGGTATAACAGTCACCTGTTAACAGTCTTTAGAAATGAAATATTTAGGTCTTAATGTTTTAGAGGTTTGGTTTGTTTGGACCTTTAGGTAAAACTGGTTGGTATAACGATTCAACCCCCCCCGCATTGAACTACTCCCCTTCCCTCGACACACAGTTCACTTATCTGCTCTGTATCTCTCCAAAGTGTAATAACAGAGTTTAGTGCTAGATCCAGATCCTGCAGCGAATCACGCTGTCACTTCTAATTCCAAATCAACATGTTCGGGTGTCACCCGGCTCTTTTCACTCGAGCATGGTTATCCATCATCCTCCCCGAGTGCAGAGTGCAGTCATTCAAACAGGGGCAGGAAAAAAAAAGCTCCATTGCTCAAACCTCCAGCAGATACGGTCGTAATGAGCTAGTCGGATGAGTGTCTCCCTTACACGAGTGACAGAGGGCATTAGGAGCAAAGCACTGAGAGCACCAGGGAACATCACCGTGACTGCTTTGACTGACAACTTGACACGTACTTGAAATGCCGCTATAAATATTATAGATCGTGAGCGTGACCTTGTGAAACGCAAAGAACGTTCTGCTTAACGTTCCGTCCTCCTAGATGTCATTAACCTTCCTGTGGGATACACACAGAAAAGAACTGGCAGTGGGATTTACTTTAAAACCCCTAAGAAACGATTTCCACACCGAAATAGCTAGTAAATTTAACAAACCATATTTTCAAGTAAAAAGTTACTCACAATTTTAGGTGCCTTTCATTTGTGATTGAGTAAATTTTACGTCATAATGCTAACTGGTTAGTAAATTTGCCATTCTATTTACAAGTAAAGGTTAATCAGAAATTTTATTTGTGTAAATTAAAAGTCCCTCAGTAAAGGTTCCTGTGGAACTCCCTGAGTCAATTATATTTTAATACTAGCTGAATACCCAGTGGCTTCGCTCACTGAGTGCATGAGATAATTTATAAATACTGCATTTGAGTTTTAAGTTTGTTAATTACCAATTTTATTTTTCAACAAAGTGATCATACGTCATTTCGGTTTCAAACGCGAAAAGAATTTTATATGTTTAGATCAAAGCTTTCTTAAATGATTACTTATCAAATAGGTGTTTACTTTTTTCAATATAAATAAAATAACACACAAATAAAAATTCGTAAAGACGATATAAAAATGGCGTCCACAAATGAAGTGATTGGTTAAAATGTAAGCGCTAGTGATGCTGTTTCCGGTCATACGCACGTATAATATGTTCTGTGGTCATACGTCATTTCAAATGCAAATTTTTTTTATATTATATATTTTATATACACTCAGATTTTACTCAGACAAATGTGCCACTACGTGAAGCTGTGGTTTTTAAAATGTACACACAGTTTAGTGTTTAGCCCTAGTCGTCTTTTAGCAAAGCATGAGTAATGTGTCCTTACGGAGTTATTCTATTCTTGAGTGTGTGCGCCAGTGCCATACACCTGACTGACAAAGTCCAAAATGGTGAACCAAAAACTACCGATTTATAATGAACTACTATTTCATAATACAACAGCCTTAGGGGCAGCATGGTGCCTAAGTGGTTAGCGCCGTCACTGAACAGCGAGAAGTTCCTGGGTTCAATCCCCGGGGTCAAACTGGGTGCCTTTCTGTGTGTGTGAGGGGGGTCCATGTGGGATTCCTCTAGGTACTCGGGTTTTCTCCCACAGTCCCAAGACATGCACAGAGGGGATTAGGCTAATTGGCTACTCTAAATTGTCCGTGAGTGTGGAGGTTTGTCTGTCTGTGTGTGTGTTGGCCCTGTGAATTAATTTAGCACAGAATGAGCCAAAAACATTCAAGCAACTCTAATAATTTTCTTTTTTGTGTCAAAATCACAGGTTTATTTTTGTCATTTACTGAACCACAGAACCTTTTTTTTTTTCATTGCAAGTTTACATAACCCCTTTCCTATTATATCCTATTGCAATGTAATGGAGTACCATCAGCAGTAGTTATGTAACTCAACCTGTATTTACACCGAGGTAGAGCCATTATTTGAAAGGCAGCACAAAACAAATGCGATCTGAAACGATAGATTTAAATACAGATAGCGCAATAGACCAAACAACGAAAGGCAATACAATTAAAGCAATAACACAATGATAGCAAAATAAAATAAATAAATAAATAAATAATAATAATAAAAAAACACAAACACGGGCTAAAGAACAGTCTAGGGAGAAATGGTTTCCAATTAAACGTCCAACTCATTCAACAATGTCCGTGCCAAACGTATGCTGTATTTCCCTCCCTCGTAAAAGCTTCCATATAACAAATAATCTAGTTTTTGTGTGTCCTGTAATATACACATCTCACTGATGCACAATAACAAAACCCATTTTCCCAAGATGAGCACTAATATAAGGAAGCTGGGGTGTTATCCTGCTATCAGAACAGGCTAAGAAGAGTGACCGTCGAGGTCAAAAGCGCAGACGTGATGAATGAGAACAAACATCTCAGAAGAGTCTTTAAATACAAGATATAATATACTGACTGCAATTCAAATCACAGGCTTATATTAACGCACTTGTTCAAATACATTATTATTTCTATAGTAACAGCTCATTCACAGGGCCTGGGGACTTTTATGGCAGATGCGCCACATAATCTCAGGCTAATAAATGGATAAAAAAAAAAAAAACATTGTTATTTAAGAGAATCTTCATCTAGGCAGCACAATGATGAAGTGTTGCTGTTTCACAGGTCGGATCCTGAGCTCAGGTCACGGTCTGTATCGGGGTTGAATTTCTGTACATGTTTTCCCCTTGTCGGTATGGGCTTCCACTGGGTTCTCCAGGTTCCTTCAATTCCCCCAAACTTCGATTTAAACACATTTGTACATTGACCCAAAGCAGCTTTACAGAAACATAAACAGGAAATTCCAGATTTAACAAGAAACATGCCAGTGGGTAGGCTGGCTAAGATAAATTGAGCCCAGGTGTGAATTAGTGTGTGAACGTGTGGATGCGTGGCACCCTGTGACGGACTGGCGTTCCATCTAGGATGTATACTTGCATTCACAGCCAGAAAATTCTTGTTCACTTTATCATCAGTAATACAGTGAAGCTTTCTGTAAGGAGTCTGTAAAATGATTTAACACTGTTCAGTATTTATGATAAGTAGGCTCCAGTGTCAGTGCTTTTCTGCCATGGGAATGTATAACGATGGAGGGATTTGCAGTTCAAGCTGCATTTTTCCATCTTCAACAACTGTTTAGAGCTGTTATAAGTGATAACAGGAACCCTCGTTTTGTAGAATTTCCACAACTTTAAATGTAACTATAAGGAATTAACCAGTACAATATGCCACCCCACTCCAATGGATTGGCGACCTGCCCAGGGTGTACCCTGCCGCTCACTCCAAGTCAGCTGGAATTGGCTTCAGCTTCCCCCAGACCCTAAACAGGATAAAGCAACATGGGAAATGAATGAATGAATGAATCAATGAATATGCCATCCATCCATTGTCCATGCCATTTTCTTTGTGCAGAGCCAATCCCAGCTGACTTCAGGAGACAACCAGGGTACGCCCTAGACAGGTCACCAATCCACCGCAGGGGTAGCACTGAGACAAACAACCAATGACATTCACATTCACACTGATGGTCAATTTAGTGTCATCAGTGGACCTAATCGGCATGTCTTTGGCGTGTAGGAGGAAACCAGAACACCTGTAGGAAACCCACGCAGGTACGAGGAGAACATGCAAACTCCAGTACAAGATGCCTTTCTTTAATAAATAAAAAATTGTAATCATTGCCAAATAACTTCCTTTCCAGAGAAAAACCATTCAGGGTGTGTTATTGGAAAATCAACAATGCAGTGGTCCGATGCATAGATTGCATTATTCCTGTTGGAATAATGCTTTGCTTCATGATGGTCTAGAGCATGGTGAACATTACTCACACATTTCCCATGAAGAAAAATGCAGCAATGTTGTTGGAACAATATCTTCCTTTCAACACTGAAAGAGCTTGACACTCTGAAGATTTTTTTGAACCAAAGGTTTCTAAAAATGTTATCTGCGAATCGTCTTCCTAAACAAAGGAAAACAAGTTCTATTACTGTAAAAGTCTCGGCGCACCAAAAAGATATGTCCATGGCACTGAAATACAAGATATGTGAACATGTAAATAATCACTAGATTATGCACCAATGCTTTTACAGCTCAATTCCATCTTGTCTAAAAGAGACCCAGCATCTGGAAAAATTCCACTGTGGTATTGTTTGGTATTTCATATGAAGGAAACATCAAGTTTAAAAGCAAAGCCACTGAAATACCACAACCCATAAAAAACATGTTCCAGCTGCTTATACAGCACGCGGGCACATTTTCCTCTCAGACACTGATCATGAACAGAGCTGCCAAAATACACACTCCAGCAAGGACACAGCCCAAGCTCTCCTACACTTTACAACCCGTTCCAAATCGGCTTCAGAAACTCCACTTTATTATTGAACCGCTCCCAGTTACTGAGACTAATAAGATGCAGGACTTCAAAAGCAGAGCAGGAAGCAGTGAGACGATAAGGCTTAGAGTACCGATGTAGAAGCACAGCCTCGCTCTCTTTCCCTCATCGGCTTGGCTGAATTCTCGGAGCGGAACACGTGTGCTCTTGAACCATGGAATGGACAGCAGGGGTTTCTTGTGTCGCCAGGGCTAGTGCACTCTAACTCCATCCACATGTATTCAAAGATGATCAATGTGTGTTATGAAACTTTCTAAAGCGTTATGGTGCTGGTATCTGATGTGTTAAAGTGTATAGGTTTCTGTCGGGAATATTGTAACTCCTTGCTGCAGAACCATACAAACAGGTCTGATCCAACTTCTCCTATACAAGCCTAGTCCCATCCATGACCCCCAACACTGTATGTAAAACTATACAACATGAAACACATTAAACACACTGATCCAGTCTAAAACACACTTTAGCTCCTGGACTTCTGTATTGGTTCTACACAGGTAGGAGGAGCCTGGTCAGGTTAGGGTTACTGCACCCCATGGACATTTTGTTTTGCAGCAAGGGTGGGGGGGTACTTGTGTAACTGACAAAATACAGGCCAACATTTTCAGCCATGCACACCATGCGACCACACGTCCACCTAAGCCGGCCTTTCTTAAAAGTCTGAGCTGATAATGTGAAATCTATTTTTCTTGTAAATATTAATAGCGACCTTGTTTATGTGCCTGCGAGATCTGCAAGGTTTTGCTTTTCAGGATTCAAAAGTGTGTTCACAATCCGTTTGCTGGACATGACTCAGGAGATGCGTGAGAGGAGGTTTATTTACAAAATCCAAGACAGCAGCAAAATCAAAACGAGGCCAATGGTCAAACATGGAAATTCTTTTACAGAAAAAGAGCAAACCCAAAGAAGTGTCAATCAACACGGCAAGGGTGAAAACACAAAATAGCAATCGTAGAAAGTATGTTCAGAAAGCTCAGAACTCAAATTGGCAAGACTTCGCACTGACTGAATGCCCTGAAAATAAAAATGAAGTCTGTGATATTTGAATGAGGAGTTAGTATTCAGGGGGGTAATGGCCAGGGTGGATGGGACACATTGTTGCATTATTGATCCACTCTATTTTCTATGATATTCTCACCATTCTCACATCCCTAGTTTCTAAAATGCATTGCAGGGTACAGCTAAACAGCTATGCTGTTTAAATGCTCTCAATCGAAAATAATTTCCCCCTACATGTCAGCGTTGCCGAATCTTGTTATAGAACAAAAAAAAGATTATGTAACTTGTTTATTGTAAGCAGTGAAACGGATTAGATAAACACTCAGCCCTGAATAAATTTATACTCAATCCTTCTTTATCCACATGAAAGCGTAATTTCATTAAATATCAAAGGGTTTGATAAAAACCGTCGGGGCCAGAGGAGTATCAGTCACCAAGGGATGGAGAGGTATTTTTGGAGAAGCACTTTCCTCTCAGATGAAGGAGCTCAGGTGCTCCATCTCATGCATTCATCGGCTGACATTCAAATTACCATCAGCCTGACCCCAGAGATCATGCGTGAAAGGTTTGGCTTGTCTCCGTGGGTCTGTGAAGCACGTATCTGCCTGCAGCATTACTCAAAGACGTATTTGGAGCATGCAGTCCAGAGCTGACATTTATACACTGTA
>JAQLOM010000002.1:15040369-15055880 GCA_030068315.1 Chrysichthys thysi
TATATACATACACACACACACACACACACACACACACACACACACACACACGCACAGGACATTCAAAATGGGGTTTTACTTTAAGAATAAACAAATCCTCTTGGACCATCAAAGTGAGAAATGAGAGGTTTGTTTTCAGCCACGGAAGAGCAGCTGAGTAACAGGTCCTGAAACAACCGTTTCATTCTGCTGGTATCAGCTGGTCAATACAAAGCTCAACACTGCACTGAAGAAAATATCCCACTCTCATAGAGCTGGACTGCGTGAAATAAAATCCCCAAATCGAATCTGACGTCAACACAAGGTCATATACCATGAAAGAGATGAAACAATCACCAATATATATCTCAAGTGGAGTAAAATCCCAGCCTAGACACTCTGTTCCCAGATCACAGAGCACACAATGCCTCTTTGTGTAGTTCAGTGTCCTACTTCTTCAAGAGATTATGCTGAGATTTTAGAGAAGGACAGGATGATCAGTCTCTGTCAAAACACTGCCATAAAGAGGTGAGGAACCAGGATGCACAGGTAGCTTCTGTGATTGATATCCTCTTGGAAGATTAATCTGAACTCAGTAATGATCTACTGCCTGCTTAGATCCTCATTGGCCAGCATACTGGGCACACGTCCATCACTCACGCTATTGGATTGCCTCCAGAATGAGTCATTTCTTAGGCAGATAGTATTCACATTTAATTCATAGTCCCCAAAGTTTTGAACCAAAGTCATACTGATTGAATAAGAACACTATATACCATGTAGAGCTACAGGTTGTTCCACAGGTAAACAATTTAGGACTCACAAAAAAGATCAAATAACTTGCACACTTGTGCTTAACGGACAGGAGTGATTTTAATCTAAATTTTCTAAATAAAAAGTGGTTTCCTTTTCCTTTACGAGACAGGCCAATAATGGCACATCTGGATACCATCACATTACACATACACATTATTTACTAGTTGAAGACCTTTTAAACAATAAGTCATTGTAAATAAAATAATCATCCATTCCATCAGCTGTTAAAAGCAGTTCCTTGCTCACTGAACTGCAAGAGATTTCATTTTCTGTTAAACTTTAAAAACAGGAATAATATAATTTTTTTTAACCATTTGGAATTATAAAGGTTCATTTGGATCCATTACACATTTTTTCTTTCATCTTTCAAAAATGAATTGTTTTATGTGAATGTTTTTTTTTTAATGGCACTGTATATACACCAAGAAGTCATACCGGTAACAATCACCTGCCTAATATTGTGCAGGTCCCCCTTGTGCTGCCAAAACAGCTCTGATCCAAAGAGGCATGGACTCCTCAAGAGCTCTCAAGGTGTATTGTGATATCTGGCACCAAGTTGTTTGTAGCAGATGCTTTAAGTCCTGTAAGTTGCCAGATGGGGCCTCCATGGATCAGACTTGCTTGTCCAGCACATCCCACAGATGCTTGATTGGATTGAGGAATCTGGAGGCCAAGTCAATACCTTGAGCTCTTTGTTACATTTCTCATAACAATTTTTGCTTTGTGGCATCATGCATTATGCTGCTGAAACAGGCCACAGCCATTATGGAATACCATTGCCATGAATGGGTATACTTGCACTGCACCAGTGTCTAGGTAGGCATCAAAGTAACATCCACATGAATGTCAGGACCCAAGGTTTTCCAACAGAACATTGCCCAGAGAATCACACTGCCTCTGCTGGCATGCCTTGCTCCATAAGTGCATCCTGGTGCCATCGCTTCCCAAAGTAAGTGACGCACATGCACCTGGCTGCCATATATCATCAAAGGAAATGGGATTCATCAGGCCACTTTCTTCCTGTACTCCATGGTCCAATTCTGCTGCTCACGTGCCCAGGCACTTTTGGTGGTGTACAGGGGTCAGCATGAGCACTTTGTGGCCCATTGTCTGCAGGTATGTAGCCCCATACACAGCAAGCTGAGATGCACTGTGTGTTCTGAGACCGTTATATCATAGTCAGCATTAACTTTTTCAGCAATTTGTGCTACCGTAGTCTTGGGCCCATACCAGATGGGCAAGCCTTTACGCCCCATGCGCATCCATGAGCCTTGGGTGACCATGACTCTGGTGCCAGTCGACCAGTTTTCCTTTCTTTGACCACTTTTGGTAGGTACTCACCACTGCATACCAGGAAAACGCCACAAGACCTGCTGTTTTGGAGAGGAGTTCTCAGTTCTGATGCCATCATTTTGCCATCACACTTAGGCCCTTGTCAAGACATTCAGATATTTCAGCTTGCTCATTTTTCCTGCTTCTAACACATCAACTCTGAGTGTTCACTCACTGCCTAAGTGTATTATCCCACCCCTTGACAAGTGCCCTTGTAATGAGATGAGTAACGTTCACTTCACCTGTAGTTTTAATGCTATGGCTGATGGGTGTACATGTGAAAAGGTTTTACATCAGAATATTCACGAAATATTTGGCAAATCTTAGACGGAAATTAAGAACAAAAGTTATTGGTCAAAATGGCTCAAAATCAGTTAAAATCCTATAAATTGTCAGATATAACCTTTTAATTCCATGGTCCTAGTTTTCTTTATTTCTATTTCTCTCATATTGAGGGTTGGCAGGTCCAATGGTTTTTATAAGAACAATGGCATATGAGTTGTGAGTGCAGCACTCTTTAATTCAATAAAAGGTGTTAAGTGTCTCAGTAATCACAGTAATTAGTATCATATGAAAGGCCTCAATACATCACAGCAATAATGAAACTGTCAAAAGCACATTATAGAACACATATGCACCGGGAGTCGTTGTTATTCAGCAAATTCAGTTCCCTCGTTAGACTTATTCATAAATTATGAGCTGTTCTTTCATTTTTAGCATTTCCACAGTCACAGCAAACCTCATGCTCATGAATATTCATGTGTGTAGGGCTGCAGTGATGTCTCCGGTGCAGTAGGATAGGTGGGAAATGAGAGTGTTACAGCTATCAGTGGAACAGATGAAGCTAAAGTGGGCTATTTACAGAGGTGTCAGTGGCATCAAGTAGATGCAGCTGTTAAAGGATGCTGAGGCAAGGGGAAGTCATTGCCAGTGGAGTGTCATCCTGAAAAAAACCTCCAACACCTCCAGCTAATACTATTAATGTCGAATGCTATGCAGCAAGAAAATAACACGAGGGCTCCGAATTAAGAACAGAGAGTTAGGGGCTGTCAGGTCAGTTGGTGAGAAAATTTGATTATATTTGTAGTTTGGTGAAATGCCAACAGGGCAATTTTTAGTGGGAGAAAGAGCATGTCACCTGCTCAACGCAAATGCCACACTGTCAGGCGGAATTGCTGAGCAACTTTTTGACCTTTTCTGGACACAGGGTACGCCTAGACCCAAATAAAATCTGAATTTGGACAAAAGCAGTGTTTAAGTGAAAAGAATAAGTGACTTAAAACACCATTGACTTTATACAGAGAAGATAGAAAGTCAATCACGCTGGGGAGGGAACATGAAGTGTAAAATAAAGTGGCAGCATGGCTTTTTGTGATAACAGAAATGATGTCATACTGAAACAGAATACCGTCTCCGCATTGCTCTTAATTTGGTTGAGCAT
Organism: Chrysichthys thysi; assembly: GCA_030068315.1. NCBI lineage: Eukaryota > Metazoa > Chordata > Actinopteri > Siluriformes > Claroteidae > Chrysichthys > Chrysichthys thysi. The sequence continues at coordinate 15,043,938 of JAQLOM010000002.1, forward strand.
TTCAAGGAAAAACTACCCACAGGAGCTGCTTTTTAAGAATTAAACACTGAATGTGTGTCACACGTAAATCTTACACATACATTCCCTTTGCAGTTGAGTTTGTATGAAATGCAACACACTAACTGTGTGGCTTTTCATTAGTGACATAGGGAAAATATTGCACGGTCAGCAGAATATTGCATTTTTAAGAAGAAGAAGAAGAAGAAGAAGAAGTGTTGCATTATAAAGAATAGCACTGCATTTCACTTTCAGCAGTAGGTTGCACTCATGCCACAATGAAATGAAATCCCTGCCCTAAGCTGCACCCCGAGAATGTGGTTCTAAAAGGAGAAGGAAGAATGGCCTGAATGCTTATCTAGTTCCTTATTAGCTCACCGTTTCTTCTTTTTTCAGACACTGAACCTTTTTAGCATCAAACTGTTCAGAATTGTTCCCCCAAAAAAACCATGATTAAAATGTTAATTTGACTAAAATACTTACAACATTTTGCAGGGGTAAATATTACACATGAAAGCCCACCCATGAATTCGATCTCACATTGTAAAAATACCACAAGCAAAGAAAACTGGACTGAAATTTTTCAGTTCTTGAGTTACCTGCACCTGGAGCTTGATCATAGCTTTACAGAAGATTGATGTGCTTATATTAGAGACTGTAGCTTTAATACATGTCCTTGAAGTCCAGTTGACTTCTCCTAACTCACATAAGATCCTCAGGAAACAGGTCTCAACCCTGATTAAAGGTGCTTTCAGGCAGCTCTAATTAACTTGTTGGCTTACACCACATTAGGGGATGGGCCAGCAAATGACAACAAGCTGCTTCAGCGCTGCTCATTACTCGTGCAATTAGAAATATAATTACGAGGAGCTCCTAGTCCAGACTGGGGGATAGTGGGAATTTGTAGCTAATGGGTCTTACAGCACATGCAGAAATTTTAATTATTAACTGGAAGGAGAAAGATAAACTCACAACACTACATTGTGTTTCTAAGATTAATAAAGAGCTTGGCACAAACTGAATGCCTGCTTTACTGTGCTGCTGAAACAGTGCTCTTCATCCAGTCCTATTGTGGCTTGATGTGGTTTCGCAAATCATCTAATGACATATGACTCATCCCTCCTGTTGTGTTTACATCGTAGCTACTAGCAAACAAACGAATTAATTTTTTTTTAAATAATCAAAACAAATACTTCTGTCCTGACAGGAGTGGGTTACATTTTGACAAAATTCTACAGGCAATGTTTCGTTCGTCACATGTTGACGCCGTGGGTAAATTTAAACAGATATTGTGAAAAGGTCTTCCTTCAGAAGTACCTCACGAGATCTTTTTTGTTTTACATTCATATTGTATTTTAAAGAGTTTTGATGCATCTAACAGTCTTTAAGTGGTATTAAACCAGATACATAATTATGTGCAGGAGTCGCATTGAGAGACTGGGGCCAGTATACACTGATCAGCCATAACATTACACTACATAAGAAATGAAGTGAATAACATTGCTTATCTCATTACAATGGCACCTATTAAGGGATGGGACATATTAAGCAGCAAGTGCCCAGTCAGTTCTCGAAGTTGATGTGTTGGAAGCAGGTAAAATGCCCAAGAGAAATGATCTGAGCAACTATGACTGGGGGCCAAAGTGTCATGGCTAGACGAGTGGGCCAGAGCTTCTTCAAAACAGCAGATCTTGTGAGATGTTCTTGGTATGCAGTGGTTAAGACCTATCAAAAGTGGTCCAAAGAAAGACAACTGGTGAACTGGCAACAGGGTCATGGGTGTCCAAAGCTTCTTGATGGTCTGGTCCAATCCTACAGAAGTACTACTGTAGCACAAATAGTTGAAAAAGTGAATGCTGGCTATGGTAGAAAGGTGTCAGAACACACAGTGCATCTCAGCTTGCTGTGTATATGGCTGCGTAGCTGCAGAATGGTCAGAGTGCCCATGCTGACCACGATGACTGCTGAATGGGCATGTGAGCATCAGAACTGGACCATCGATCAATGAAAGAAGGCAGCCTGGTCTGATAAATTGCATTTACTTTTACATTATGTGGCAGCTGGGTGCATATGCATCACTTAATTGGGAAAGAGATGGTACCTGAATACATAATGGGAAGAAGGCAAGCCAGGCGCAGCAGTGTGATGCTCTGGTCAGTGTCCTGCTGGGAAACCTTGGGTCCTGGAATTCACATGGATATGGCTTTGACACCTACTACCTACATAAACAATGTTGCAGACCAAGTACACTCCTCCATGGCAACAGCATCCCCTAATGGCAGTGGTCTCTTTCAGGAGGATAATGTGCTGTCACACAGCAAAAATTATTCAGGACTGGTTTGAGGAACATGACAAAGAGTTCAGCGTGTTGACTTGATCTCCAAATTTCCTAGATCTCAATCTGATCAATTAAGTATCTGTGGGTTGTGCTGGACAAACAAGTCCTTTGACGAATGACCCATCTTGCAAGTTACAGAATTTGCTGCTAATGCATTGGTGCCAGATACCACAACACATCTTCAGAGGTCTTATGGAGTCCATGCCTCAAAGGGTAAGAGCTGTTTTGGCAAAACACGAGGGGGGACCTACACAATATTAGACAGTCGGTTTTAATATTATGGCTGATCGGTGAATATAAAGCTGCTCAGAACAAAATCTTTTGTTCTTCATTTGACAAAATCGAGAAATTTGTCTAAAACTGTTAAGAGTAGCAAAAGAGACAGAAAACCTGTACACGTAATTTTTCACAGGTATGGTTGTACTTTGAATACTTACAGTGCACTAATGGCTCTTACTATGGAAATGTGGAAGGCCAATGAACAGTTGTACGTCATCGAGTTGTAATTCAGTTGTAATTCAAGACTTAGGATGCATTTTGTTTCTTAAATTCTTGTTTCCTTTCCTTGCATCCCTTCCTCACTTTTTAACTCCTCCCAGAGACACACAGTTACACAAGAGGGCAAGGAAAGCAAACAAGCACAGAAGCAATCAAGGACAAAGGATACAATCAGTTTAACTTGGCTTAAATTTATTCACCTACTGTATACAAAAATACATGTATGCGTTACACACTTAGATGCTGATGGTTTATAGCAATCAAGATTCTTCTCATGTCTGTTTTTAAAACAAGGACTTTATTTCTACCCATTGTCTATTTAGCCTTCTTCTTCCTTTTTTAGGGTGATGTGGAATATTTATACTAGCTTACGTGGTAAAAATAAATTAATTAATTTAAAAAAGACTCCTTCATAGCAAGCACCTGCATAACCTTGATCTAGAGTCTTCCTAACTTGTGTTTTCTTGATCCTTCAGAGTGCATTTCAAGAATTGGTACATCTGCAAAAATGGCAGGCTATCATCGATTTCCATGTCATGGACTGAAGGATGTTGGATCCAGGAATCAGGGAGGCATCACTTAGAGGCATCAGTTAGAGTTGCAGCCTATGTCTTAAAATTAACTCCCACTGCTTGTTCTGAGAATTGCTTTAAGTAGTTATAAGACGAGGTCTTAAGGCTTCAAAATGTTAAGGAGCAATTCTCAGTAGCATTATACATACAATATCAGCCTTGAACTTGGCACAGCCATCAAGAACAAGATTTCTATATCAGGGCTTCAGTTTACAATAATTATGTTTGCTCAATAAGCCTTGGCATTTGTTTAGTGCTTCTCTGACATCTTCTGTCTCCACTGTGTAGATATGTGCTGTTGTTTATTATGAGAGGGATTTTGCTGCACTTGAACACTGCTTTCCATTTGAATGAGCATCCTCAGTCACCTCTTGTTTCCCCTCAGGGACTATGTTTTTCCAGGATAGAGTCTCTTCTTCTGTTTGCACCTGAGACGATCCTTAAACTACATTCTGCAGCTGAAATATTTTCCTTGAGAGTGCTTTAATTGGGATCTTTCATGATTTGGCAAGAAATATGGACCCAAAAGCATCAGCCTTGTGCCAAAATTATGAGAACTGACAACCATGGAATAGCATAATACTGGAAGCATACAATAACTCTGAAGCAAGTATATATCCCTTTACTCAAAAGTTTTACAGTTCACTGTTCTTCCAGAACATTGGTGTTTCTTTACATGGCCTGAAAGGTCCCTGCTAAAAAAGAAAATTGGATTGCTGTACTGTAATGCAAGTGGATTGTGAGACAGAATCCAGCAAGACCATACTAGTTGCAAGATCAGACCAGCTTTACCAGTGCAGGTAAGATGGTCAATTAACATAAACAAGTCTGGACCAACTCTGAATGTACATGGTTTAAGCTGTCTGCATGGTTGTCTCATTATCTGCATCCATACGTAGCCTGTGTAACACTGCTATGGCTCAGACATTTCTTTTCTTTTTCCATTGAGTACCTTAAGTATTTTAGCAGCATGCTTGGTTGTCGGGCCTTGGGGATCCTTAGGACCTTATGGTATAGTATAGTATGGTATAATGGTATAGTGTAAGACACTAAGTGTGGACAAACCCATGTGTCATTAACATTATCAATTAATTTTCATTCATTTTGTCCTCAGCTGTGGCCCTCCAGTTCACGCCATCCAAAAATTAGACAGCGTTTTATAATCAAACCGACACATTTTGCTTTGTCTTTCTCATACTTTGTGCTGGAGTTTATTCTAGCTGCAGCTTATATATTTACATTTTCAGGAAAACTGAACATAAGATGGTATGCTAGTTCTTTGCATAGCTAACTACTAATCTGTGGTGAATTTTGTTCCTAACTTTTGCTGCATGTATGTAAGACCTGTTAGTAGGCTATGGTTCTGAGGAATGAAATACTTATCAATTTGTGCCATCCAAGATTTTTTAACATCACATTCATATTCATATTTGATGCATTTAATGAGATTTTGGTTGAATTAGAATAGCACTTCCTATATTAGCTTTATATTCAAGCTTTTTGAATTCCTTGCCCTTCCTTATACAGTTACCTCTGAAAGTATTGGAACTGCAAGGACAATTCTTTGGTTTTTGTTACACACTGGAGACACTGATCTTTTTTCAAAATTTGATCTTTTGATCAAAATATGAATATGACACGATACATCAGAATTTCAGTTTTGTTTGGAATTTCTGTCTAGGTCTGTTAACCAACTTAGAACATGGCAGAACTAACCCATTTTTCGAGTGATCAAAAATATTGGATCACGTAACTGACAGGTGTCTCTTGTTGGCCCAGTGTGCCCTGTTAGATTGATTGTTTAAAAACTTAATAGTGCTAAATGTCTACTCTTGGTTTGAGCCTTGGGTTTCGCCTGTCATGGATTTATTGTGCATTTATTGTTAAAAAGGATAAACCAACATGAAGACCACAGAGCTTTCTATGGGACAAAGGCATGCCAATATAGCAATTTGGAATGCCCTGAAAAACAAAGAAACCACTGTTGTACTCATAATCAGACATGGAACAGGTTGACTAAGAAAAACAACAGCAGCTGATGGCAAAACATTGTGAGAGCTATGAAGTAAAACAGCAACAACAACAACAACAAAAAGATGCAAAAAACAAATCAAAAGTGGGACTTTCGGTAATATCACCAACAACCCTCACAGGGCTGGAGTGAAGTTATCACAATTTACCATTCAAAGAAGACTTTGAGGGGAAAAAATAAAAATAGAGGCCATAATAGTGGATGAGTGAACGACTGATCAGCAGTAAGAATTGGAAGGCCAGATTGGATATTGCAAAGACGTACCTAAGGTAAAGCAAATATACAGTGCATAACAAAAAGCAAAGAACTGGCCTTCAGAGGGGACTGTAAGTGTATTTTTTGTTTCCACTGTGAAACGTATTGTTTGGCTGTCTTGGTTTGTTCTAGATGTCAAAATATAACCATAGCATAGGGACAGATTCCCCACTGTCGTCCATCACAGTCTGGCTAGTTCTGGTTCTGACACCATGTTAGCGTGTGTATGAGTGTCCAATTTGAAGAAGACGTCTGTTCAGTCGACTGCAGCAGTCCAATGTCCACCTTTTTCTATTCTGACAAGATCACCAGAGCCGTTGTGTCGGATGTCAATGCCATCAAACCTTTTTTTCAGACATCTCCAGACTCATCTTTCAGACACCTCCAGACTTTCCTCTGAGCGGAATCCACATTTTTCCTTCTATCCTGTTGCATCTCTTGCCTGGCACAGTTGTTTATCTCTTTTTTAACATCTGATCAGACTACCTGAGTAACATTTCTCAGTCCCATGGCAATTCCTTACCTGTCTGTGCCCAGGCCAACTGTGATCTGCTATCTTTCATATGTCTCTTTTCTTGGGAGAACAAAAAGATTTAAATCTAGTGGTCCCAGGTGGTAGTCCTGGTGCTGCACCACCATCAGCTGTGTACATCTGAAGACATCCTGAGCTTCTACTCCAGCCACTAACAGGAAGAGTGTGTTCTTTTTATTTGGCCACACAAGTCAAGTATAGCATTTATCATTGCTTAAATCTTCTGGATTGTTCTTCAGTGTTTCCCGTCAACTTTGGTTCAGCTGGAGGTTTCAAATAATACTCTGCACTTCAGGCTTACAGCTAGCTCCTGTCTTGTGTAATTTAGCCAGTTAGTAATCCAGTACACATGAACTGTTTCCTGTTTTCATCCCATTGTAATATACAATGTGTTGTCTCTAACATGATTGATTGTCAGAAACAATGTTTGATTTAAGAACACACAATATCTTAGGACCTCATTCATAAATCCTTTGATTAAACCTGCTAGTTACGTTCATTAGTGTGAACACTTGTGGCCTTTTAAAATCCCATTCCGTACCTTATCATCCACAAGAGCTATGAGGATTGACTACAGCGCTGCGGTAAGAATATAGCACAGGCAGAGGACTGAAATCCTGCAGACCCATACGCTATGGGGATTACAGTGATTTTGAACGTTTCAGCAGAGTGGCATTTCACCAGAGAACACTAAATCTGACTGGTGATAAAAAAAAAAAAAAAAGGATGAATCTACTGCACAATCCGAAGACGCCTGATTACGGTACAGCTTTAGGCCTTGAAATTTACAGTCAGGCTGCACTAAAAGCGCAGCAGAAGATTTAAGCTAATGATTGCAGTTTATGCTGCTTTCGTGTGCTCCTGCAATTATAGTAAATAATATTGACGATCATATAATCTGCTCTTAAATACCAGTTTGGGAAAAAATAAAACAACAGTTGATGGTAATAGCATATATAAAAATACATTACATTCTGTAACCTGAGACAATTTCCATGTACTTTTCTAACTTCAGCTCCCGTGTACGCACATCATGTCTTCATTATAAACTTTCTAGCAGGGAAATAGAGTTTAAGAAGAACACAGGAAGACTGCATTAGCATGATCTTTAACTAAGTGAACAAAACAGCTTGACATGACACAATCTGCACGACTGCCACAATATCTGCCTGCCAGTTCCTCCAGTTCCTGCATTTTAATCATTTCCCATTTCGTCTGGGAACATCTCAATTCAGAGCCTTTGCGCCTTCCACAGCAGTAATGGTGGTGTAATTAAAGAGGCTTGTGTGTGTCTCTAAAGAGCCTCGAATATGGGCCCATTTGTGTGCTTTTGCATTGTGGCTGATAAGCAGCATTATTGAGCAGCACCATAATCAAAGTGTCTGCTAAGGGTGATGCAGGACACGACGGTACTGGGGAAAGAGCCACTGCTGAACAGATGCTGAAAGAAGACACATAAAAAAAAAAACCTTTTACAGTGATGACTGATAATGATATTAAATGGGGGGCTAAAGGTTATCTGTGAATAGCTTGATGATGAAGCTTTCTGGGTTGAGCAATGCATTTTATACCAAGGCGGGACTGTATGCTCAAATCTGATTGGTTGGTAGGTTTGCATTATTTTAGTATAAGAGCAAGGTCTGTTGTGTGTTCTTCCTTACAGATCACAAGGTGTCATCGACGGCATAATAAGAATAATGTGAGGCTGTTACACAACTAGTACATACACTGAGTCAGTAGGTGTTGTGAATGCATCATAATGCCCTACTGGGTTAATATGCTAATCAATATAACATGCTAAACAGATGAAACATTGCAGTTCTGTCATCTGTCCTTTTGTGTGATTTGTATTTGGATATTGTATGCTTGTTCTATCTACTTTTAGATTTCCCTGTAAAGACATTTTGGGAAAAAAAAAGAATAACCATCTAAATAATCCACGTTGCTCACTTTCATTACACAAGGGACTGTATTTCACGTTCACCCCACAGTGTTACAACGCATTTCATATTGACATAACTGTCAACGATAGGCTGCATGAATCTATAGTCTATAGATAGAAACCAGCCCCAGCCTCGTTTCTTTAAACTGTTCTGTGTATTTTTCTTTTGACTAATAGTGGTGTTATTATGCTTGGTTGCATGAAAATTCATTTTAACATTAAGCCATTTGCCACAAATGAAAGCTTACATGATTATACATTATGCATTTTAATCTCTGAAAGACAGGGAGACTTAACCCTGCTAGTCCATGCTAGGTCTGCACTGTTTTTTTTTTTTTTTTTTTTTTACAAATACAAGACAATGAATCATAAGAAAAAAAATAACAGCTTCTCTGTTTTGATCAGCTCATTTCTTTCTTTTTTTTTTTTAAATGGAAAATGACCTCAGTATAATATTATGTATATAATCCAATGTGATCATCTGGTGTTGGACCCCACTTTCTCTCTACACCCCCTACTCATTCTGTCTTAGTAAAACTCACCCTTTGGTTCTGTGGCCTAACTGTGCCCTGTGCCAGGAGAGCCAGCTGAAGAGCATGGGCAATGCCCTGTCTCCTGACTGTGGGCACTCTGCACCCTGCCAGTGCAGCAGACTCCTCTCTAGCCTCTCATGCCTGTGGGGTTTGTGAGCACACTTGCTTGGCATCATTAGCCTTCTCTTCCTGTGACACAATCTGTGTACAGAGAGAATACAAATGTAAGAGCAGGACAAGAAAACGCACAGTCCATCCTGGATGTATGGGATCAGAGTTTTTTAATTGGGTTTCAGCTCACATAAATAACAATGTTCATATATATTTGTATATTATACAATTTCATATAATATATATTTCCCCCTATGATTTACATCCTTGTCTTGCTAAAACTGATAGATCGATCGAAACAGAAACGCGATAAACACACTAGTGTTGGATCATCTAATAAAAACTCAAATAGCAATGAAACCTTGTGTAAATCATTCCTTTTTTCCTTATTGGAGACGTAAAAGTGAACAACGGAAATGTAAATAGTTCATTGTTTTTAATGCAAAGAAACGCACAGCTAGTTGTAAACCTGATATGCAGTAAAGCAAAATGTTCGGTGATCTCTATGCTGCACATTCTCCTTACAAAACAGTACAGAATATTAATAGGAAGCAGTTCAAAATTGGTCTGGAGGACCCAGTGACACACACTCAAACAAACAATTCAAACCTGTCAGTTGGAGATGAACAGCCCCTGAATACGACTCAAGAAGTTTGGAAAACCTATGCTTACCTGTTACTCAACCTTAATGGCTTCTGAAATGTAACTGCCATTGGAATAAAAAAAAAAAACCCAACAACAAAGAAACCAAAACAGAAAAGGAAATGTTCAAAATGGACTTTCACAATCTACATATATTGCTTTCATGTTTGGGGTCCACTATGGCATCTTCACTACTCAGGTTGACAATATAAAGATATTGGACAGCTGAAAATTCGCCGAGCTCTTAAGAAAAACTGCTCGTTTATTGTGCATGTATGTTTCCGCTAGTATTGATAATAACCTCACAGAACACGCAGGAAAGAATATCATGGTGCGACTTTGCGCAGTGGGGAAAAATGGATTGCATTAGCACTGTGATCAGAAGCATGCGCTGGGATTTTAATCACAAAAACATTGAAAAGCAAAAATGGCCACGGGAGAGGGAAGCATGAGCTGAGCAGCCACAGGAACAGGAAAATAGATGAGAGAGAGCCCACACATGACTATAGCAGCAGCAGGAGAGTGCCATCAGTAGTACATCTGCTCTCAAGGCTGCACACAGACAGCACAGTTCAGATGGAACCCAGTTCTGTTTCAAGGAGGACCTCGAGTATAACACACTATTGCCAATATACGTTATCATGCTACACAAGAGTTTTTTTGCCCGCAAGATAGAAATGATTGTCTATGACATCATTCACTGATTCCTCCCTGAATATTTCACTGAGGAAAATCATATGTAAGGCAAAAACAAACCCCCAAAAAACATCTAAAGCACTGACGAGATGGGATTGTTGGTTTCAAGATGCCTGCATGTTCATCTCAGAGTAGATTTCCTTTTATGCAGAATGTCACTACCCATGAAAAACCGAGCACGGAAGGGAATAACGTTATTATTGGCCACTCCTTTCAACTGTTTGAATGAATCTACATGTGAAAGTGTGAATTCTGTTCCATAAAGCCCTTTGGAGATTTAGTTCACCCGCAATGCTTTTATGACTTGGGTGATTTGGTGAGATGGGTTCGGCTTTACAATAATAAAAGAAATACGACATGGATCAGAACAGATCCATGTCTATAAAATCAGCAGTGGGACTGTCATGCTTTTCCACAAAATACAGAACAAGAAACCAATAGAGTGGAACAAATCACAGAGGAAATACATATCATGCTATAAACGACTAGACAAAAACACAAAGAAAATGTTCTCCTTGTTCTCCCTGAATATGAAAGTGTGAGTTTGTTTCATCGGATATTATTAAATGTTAGCCTCAGTAGAAACGCCATACCTATATCCCTTTTTCTATTAGAAGATAAATCCACTATATTATAACCAAACAATATCCAGCCCTGTCCTAAGTCAAGTTTCTTTGTTCTCTTTTTACACACAGGGGCACTCAAAAATGTTCAAAAAAGTGCTTTTAAGGATAATAGCAAAACTGACAAAAGAAGCAAACCAACCTATTAGTCGTGAATAATTTACATACTCTTCCCACTCCATTAAAGATCTCATAATCCATGACTAGTAGTCATGCAACACAACTCAAACACCCTTGACTGCAATGATCAAGAAAAAAATGAGCTCATCCTTCAAACCTAGCTCCTACATTTCTATCCACACCGTGTGACAATGTGAGCCAGTGGTGGGGCCAAAATAAAAGTGAGGAAGCAGAGTGGACAAAACGAGCCCGTCGGTTCTAGAGGACAAGCTCTTGGACCGTTCTGGAAGAGTCGAAACGAACGTCTCAGTTGCAGCTCTTCATAGTCAGACCATATGGAGACTCTTGCTGCCGGCTGCTGCTGTCCGGCTGCTCGGGGCAGTCCACAAAGTCGGGCACGGGCAGCCCAGAGAGGATCATCAGTGATTTATTTGAGATCATAAAGGTAGGGGCGACAGGAAGGAGGAAGGAGATGTCGAATGTGTGCAGGTGCTGTGAGTTCATTGCGTCATAGAAGGACAGCGTGTTGTTGTCATAGTCCAGTAGCACGCCGAGCCTCCGCAGCTGCAGAGATGCTTCCACCAGCATCTCTTTGCCGTTGTGACGCACCAGGAAGTTATTGTTGCAGCGGGAGAACACCCATGATGACGAGTTCTTGCCGTTCCACTCGTTCTTCGGGGCCGACTTGTATGCCACGCCTATGGTGTACCTGTGGCACAAGATCTGTTTTTAACGGTTGTTTGTATCAAAAATAATAAACTTCTGTGCTCTCTTAGACAGCATAATAAACCATCCCCAAGCCCTGCCCATATATGGGTAGCACTGCTCTGTAGGTCAAAATGGTTCAAAACAGATGTGTTTATGGTCTAGGAACGACTTCGGGTATAAGTGGCCCTCAGTACATGTTAGATAAACTCATAAATGGATAATGGCAAATACAAACTAAGGCTAAATGCTATCAGTATTGACTTAGACCAGGGGTCGGCAACCCGCGGCTCTGGAGCCTCACACGGCTCTTTCATCCTTAAGATGTGGCCCCTGTGGCTTTGGAA
>JAQLOM010000002.1:15084231-15101763 GCA_030068315.1 Chrysichthys thysi
AATAAATGTGAAGGCGCTACTTCACTTCACGGGTTTCACCTGTTGCGGGGGGTTGGGGGGTGCCGGAACGTAACCCCCGCGATAGGCGGGGGTTCACTGTATATCAAGATGTATATGTTGATGTTAAGATGCACAAGGGGGCCATGTTTCTCTGTCATCGACCGAAATAATAAGCAGGAGACATAGTGGGGTTGTAAATGACAGCTCACACACATGAAAATACTGGAAAGTTTTGTAAAGGTTATGATGAGCAAACATGAACTTAATGGCTGCTCACATGCACAAACACAAAGTGCCAACAGCAAAAAATGAAACTTCAGTGACAGTTGTGGATTTTATCTCACTGTTTTCACTGGCTACGGCGTTCAACCTGATGTGAATAAGAAGCTGTTCTGCATTTGCCCTAGCTGGAAACATGAGAAAGAAATTGAAGATCAGTTGATAGCCTCTTAATTCCACAAGAAAACTTAGTTTTGAAAAGAGTGAGACACTCCGGCAGACGTAACTCTAGCCTACTGCTTATGATTAGTTCTCACCATATATTTGGCTCACATGGCATAAGGACAAGAAGGGTAACTAAATTCAGCACGGGTACTTACCTATGGCATGGTTTGCGAAAACAGTGACAATGCAGAGGATTATAGCTAAATTGCTGAGCCGAGCCATGCTGCAGTGTCTGGTGGAAAAGTTCTTCATTAAAGTGCACAGTACGGGTAAGCCACTACGCTATTTTATAACTGGCTGGGTAATTTAATTTGAATAACAAATTCACTTTGTTTTGTCTATGCAGACTACATTTTCCTGCCATTTTACCTCCAGTTTTCTGCTGTATAGGTCAGTATTTTTAAGAAATGTGCTGGAATATTCCAAGAAAATGCACTTGGCAAAAAAAAAAAAATGCATGCATGTGAATGTGGTTAATTTTGCCTCAGACTCAGTGCAGCAGGGTGAAACTGTGAATTTGCAAACATCTGTTTTATTATCCAAAAGAAATTGGTGTTTCAGAACTTTTTGTACCTGTCCCTTAGTGTTATAGACACCAATATTACACTTTACCTATATCTGGGAGAAGAATAGTTTGAGAATTTTTTTTTGATGATTCATATGCAGGCCTAACTTTGTGACCATCCAATTAGATGCTTTCTAAACCATACACCACATGCCTGGTCCCAGGAGGTGATTCTTGTGCTACAAAAATATCTAGCAGGAAACATGGTTTGTCTGTGCATGTTTGGTGGAGCATTTCCCCCACATATTATACCCTTTTCCAGTCATTGTTGGCTGAGGAAAAATACTTAATTGTATTATTATTAAGAGGTAGAGTTTATTCATTTGTGAAGATGAAACAACGTGTACGAGGGCACGATTATTCGATAGCCGTTTTTCAGAGGTGTTTTAAAAAAACGCGTGTTCTCCCAACCCTTCAGTGCTGGAGCACGTCGCTGCCTCGACTGATCAAGAATGTGTCTCCATCTTTATACCCTGCCATGGCTTCTCCTTAAGTAACAGGGCAATTCTCATCTCCGTCCTTCATATTTACCTAGCCTGGCAAGTGACTGGCAGATGTGTTGAGGTTTGCTGGGGGTGTGGCCTATCTTGAATATATCTTTAGAGAGACCAGACTGAGCTGGTTTGGACATGTACAGAGGAGGGATAGTGAATACATCGGTAGAAGGATGCTGAGGTTGGAACCTCCAGGCAGGAGACCTAGAAGAAGACCAAAGAGGAGATTTATGGATGTAGTGAAAGAGGACATGAGATTAGTTGGTGTGAGAAAAGAGGATGTAGAGAACAGAGTTAGACGGAGACAGATGATTCGCTGTGGCGACCCCTGAAGGGAACAGCCGAAAGGAGGAGTAGTAGTAGTAGTAGTGGCCTATCTTCAATGTGTTTAGCTGTTGTGTAATCCAGTCACTCTGACATGATGTTTCCGAAGGAACTACGTCAGCGTACAGAACCGAGTCACAGCTGAGAAGTCATCTCATAGCGACTTTAATAGCAGTCACATCAGTCTCTCAGATTTTCAGCAATTTTCAGCTAAGGTCACGGGTTGCTTTTAGTTTTTACCCATTTGTACCCATTTGCTGAAAAATTACCTTCGAAAACACACCAGACAGTGCATTCTGGGCTGGTTTTTGGTCCACTGCAGTGGAGAAATTAGAGATGTGAAAGTCCAGCGTGAGTATTGTTTACAATTAATGTCCTAGTGATTCCAGCCTGTAGCGTATTATGCCTTATATAATAACTAATTTCTGTAATAACGGTTCGAGTACAATATATGGTTACAAACTGAGCATATTGCCACTGTCGCCAGAGGCTTGCTCATCAGGGATAGGCATATATCTATATATTTATATACAGTGAATCCCCGCAACATCGCGGTTCAACCATCGCGGCTTCAGTGCATGGCGGATTTTCAAATTTTGATTCGTGGAATTTTTTGGCTTTCGCGGGAGTCTGGAATATAAAATATAAAATATACATATTTTTAAAAAATGTTAATTCAAACCTTAAAAGAACATTTAAATCGAAATAAAACAGTATGCACTGTATTTCATCAGCAGATGAATACACAGTGGCGGTGTACGCCACTTCCGCTTCAGCTAGTAAACAGGCTGTAAACAGGAAGTGACCTCACCGGCAGTGAGTACACGTGTAGAATTTTATATGTTGTTAAAATGACGTATGTTTAAGAGCTTAGATAGTGCAGTGTTTTTCAACCTGTGTTTCACTAGTGTGCCGCGAGAGGTCGTCTGGTGTGCCGTGTGAAAATCCCCCCCACCTCCCGCGCAACATTAAACCTTGGGTTGCGCGCACCGAGAGCGCACCGAGCGCACAGCGATTATGCACTCAATTTCCCAAGATTCCCTAGGCAGTACCCGGATGCGTTGCCCCCCCGTTGTGCCGTCGTATTTTTCTGAAGCAAAAATTCTGCCGTGGCACAAAAAAGGTTTGGAAAAGACTGAGATAGTGTTTAAGAGCATAGGACGTGTTAATAAGAGAGTGGAAATGGTTTATAAAGCCTGAATATATATATAAATAATAAAACAAGTGTGACAAAGCTACTTCGCGAATTTCGCCTGTCGTGGGTGGGGGGGCGCCCGAACGTAACCCCCGCAATAGGCAGGGGTTCACTGTATATGCACTTATGGATATGTTTACTGATTAATAAGTCTTTAATTAGACATTATGTATTGTAAAGCTGCTTTGTGACAATGTTCTGTTGTTAAAAGCGCTATACAAATAAAATTGAATTGAATATTAAGTAACATTATGGGAGAACACATTGCAAAATCTTCACTAATTCTCAAGAAGTGACTCATGATGCCCTGAATATTTAATATTAGGTAGGTCATTAAGCTCTTAACGTGGCTGAATTTTCCCCTGTCCATTTGTTCATGCCCTTAATTTGCCAGCTGCCATGTTTAAAGTCAGACGCCATGTCCATGAGTGCATTCGCTCGAGCCCATGTTGCATATGCTGTAGTTAATCAGCTCATGTGATGTTTGTTTTCTACCTAACAGCCACCATCTTGGGAACAACATGCAGAACTTCCAATCTTACAGCCTTGTGCAAGCCGCATGAAGGTTAAAAAGACAAGCGACGACCTCTTTAATCTCTTCTTCTTCCGATGGAGGAGGGCCTGTGTCTCCTGAAAAATATCTAGTGCTAATTATACCCACACATGACGTTAAAGGGGAAGGAACTGCTCAACAGATTTGCCTAAAATATGGCTCTCTGGTCGTTATCTATCAAATAAGCACATTCAACATCTGGGGAGCCTGTGAGTCGATCCTGCTATTAGCCCTGAGCACTGGTGATGCTTTGAAATAAAAACATTTATCTCTGACTCTTTGACGGGATGCTCTTCTAACGAGACCATTATCTGTGGACTCTGTGTCTCCTCTACAGGGATTGAAAGATGTTTGGCAGAAAATTTATGCAACCAGAGCCAGCAGGTTAGAGTTAACAAATAAGGGTGTGAGCAAAACAACTGGTCACGTGAAGAAGCAAGACGACACACAAGACGGGTTTTTTACTGTATATGTGACGCGCAGGGGGAGAAGCTCAGATTTCTCCCTTGCACTCTCGAACAACTAAAGAGAAATCTCACATGCATCCAAAAATAATCATCACAAGACAAGCTGCAGGCCAGCTTCTGAAAGACAGCATAACAAATAGAAATTAATTTGCAGAAATAAGCCTGGCTCTTTTGCCAGTCAGTTAAGCGCCAACAGTTTGAACAAGCATGAAATATCTGGGGAAAAAAAGTGGCTCACATGGCTTGTCAGGGAAATGGCTTTACATTTAATTTTGCGCAACAAAAGATGAGGCGCTGATGAATTTCCCTGGAATTTGAGTGACGTCGTGATTTACTGCTCCTAGAAGAGACGAGCTCTCTAGGGCTCAGAGTTTAGTTATCCTTCGCAAAAGTGCAGCAGAAACACTCAGGCTGTAAGTGATAAACAGGTGTCTGTCTTATGGAATCATCCAGGAATGCTGAAGTTTGCTGTTCCCAAAGTCTCATTAAGCCAGCAGTGTGAACTAATGGTGAGAGAAAGGGTGGAGGGTGCACTAAATCACCTGTCAGAGCGTGTCATTACATCGGAGTGAATCACTGAGGAAGCTAGAACTCATTGGGAAATCAGGTTAGAAATCAGGCTACTGTGACGGCACCCATGACAGTATTTCTTTTATTAAACTGTCAGACAATATTTATTAACATTATGGCCTGCTATAACCTGCTTGGTATACGTGTACACTCAGAAAAATAAAGGCACCAGATTACCCTTTTCTTAGTCGCTGGGGTGCAAGCATTAAGGGTATATCTCTCCACCGTTATGAATCCGCTACCTTAAAACCAGGATAAATCACGTCAGATATTTTTCCGTGTTTAATGTGATATAGCAACCAATAAAGTGGTTCAAATCAAAGAGAAAAACCAATAGAAAAAAGACATAGCCACACTGCACCATTTGCATGTAATCCTGCCCTCAGGCTTTTTGAACCTGGCAGACTTTCTGAGTCTACCAATTTAGCACATCTTGATTTGGAAATTTTCATTTTCCACTCTTCCTTCAAACTGTGAGAAGATCTTATGTGCACTTCCCTCTCTTCAATCCACAGTTTTTTTTTTTTTGGTAGGACTTAGATCTGGGCTCTGACCAGGCCATTACCAAACTCTGATCTTCTTTTCCTGAAGCCATTTCTTTACTGACTTGGATTTGTGCTTTGGGTTGTTACGCTGCTAGAAGGTGAAATCTGTCTTTATCTCCAGCTGTCTAAAAGAGGCTCGCAGGTTTGTGCCAAAACAGATTGGTATATGGAGCTATTCATTCGTCCCTCTATCTAGACTACAGCCCCAGCTGAAGAAAAGCAGCTCCACAGCAGGAGGCTGCCACCACCATGCTTCACTGTGGGCATGGTCTTCTTTGGCTGATAATATATCTTGTTTTTTCACCTATCATATCTTTTACAGTTGTGCTCAAAAAGTTGGACTTTGGTTTAATTGGACAACTGCACATTTTGCCACATGGGTTGGGGTTGTTTAGATGGGTTTGGATGCCGTGTTTCATGAGAAAGGGTTTCTGTCTAGTCATGTGAAGAACACGAGATTGTTGTGACACGCATGGAGGGTCCAGCACCTGCCAGATTTTCCTGCAGCTCCTTTAATCTTACTGGAGGTCTCACAGCAGGCTTCTTATAAGTCTTCATCTTGTGCTTTCGTCAGATTTTGGAGGAATGTCCTGCTCTTGGTAATGCCACTGTGGTGCCTCATTTTCTCCAGTTGCTAATGATGGCCTTCGTGTTGCTTCATGGTAAATCTAATGGTTTGGCAATACATTTTTAAACCTTCTCCTTATTGCTGTATCACATTAAAGGGTGGAAAAACAGCTCACATGACTGACCTTGGTCCCCCCCCTTTTTTTTACATTGCAAAATGTGAACATAGGCATGTAGACCTATTTTATATAAAATAAACCTTAGTGGTCCTTGGCTGATCTCTCGTTATGAAAGTTTATCGAAGGTGTGATTAAAGTGCTCAGGCATGTATTACCATGATGGCATGGTGCGATAAAATGCAGGCAGGAACCCTCTGTGTACAGGACGTTTAAAGAGACACGTAAATGCAAACATACAAACCTCCCCCTGTTTACGTTTCCTTGTGTACAATAGGTGTCCTTGCAAAATGCATCCTTCAAACAGAGACATTTTAGATCGTGAAACCTGCAGAGAAACCTGCTAGAATAATAAACGTCTCAGCTGGAGAGGAGATGAAATCTAAGAAGATGCCTGGCATGGGCAATAACTTGCTATTTGAAGCCTTATACAGGATAACCATTAAATCTCTTCCTGGATCAGGAGGTCCTTCTGCACCCTCTTCTTACTCATCCCTCCATTCTCGCAACAGTTTAAAACGGGAGATGGGCGGGTTTACTGCTGAAGAGGACTTCACTGCAGTGTGTTAACTGGAGCCGCTTCACACAGCACTGGAATATTGCAGCAGTTTCCTGACTATAAGTCACGAAGTATAGAAAAGTATTAATGTAATATGGGTGGACATAAAGCAGAGTTACTTTTACCGAGCCAAAATGGGTTCGTTTCCAGCAATGGCACATCCTAACGTGTTTTCTGTCTCTTACACCACAGTAAACTCCAGACACTAAAAATGGTTCCATTTATTTAAAAAACAAACACACAAAACCGTTCTTCCTTTTATCCATTTCTACTTATGTTTAATGTTGTGGAATGTCTCCGATATCTGTAATTTCCTGTTATCATTTATATCTTAACAGTTCTGAAGACTTGTTCATGTTGGAACAACCATTACGACATGCTGACACTGGAGACTCCTCCCAAAACCTCTGACTAAACATCTCTTAACTGTCCGTTTACGTGGAGCATCCATATTACAAATCTCTGTGTGAGTTGTTACTATAGAAATGCTAACATATTAGGAAGAGTGCATTCGTATAAACCTTGCGATTGAATCCACTCTCAGAGCCATTTTGGAAAATTAACCAGCACCTTTTCTTTTGACCAGTCACTATCGAGCATTCACAAGCACTATAAACACAGGTAGCGTCTGGTCCTTGGACTTTAAGACAAGCTTCACTCGCTTCACAAGAGACAAATTGCCTTGCTGGCATGCCATGTAAACATGTTTTGAATGGAGGATGAAACGGCATACTGACAGCAAGAGTGATGAGGGCTGCTTTCTTTGGGGGTTCACAGCACAGACATGACCTAGTTCTTGAGCCACAGGAGACATCTCAAAGAGCGGGTTTTTGAGATGCACAACATGGCTGAGTGCAATGTTGGGAGGCAGGCCTTTCAAACTGATCTCAGTTCTTAATTGGCTGAATAAAATGTTTTTTTTTTTATTGTTCACACAGTCTGGATGACATAAATAAGCGATGAAAGAAAAGAAAAGAAAAAAAAAAAGCTGCGGTGCAAAGAGTGCCCTGTATCAGGCCCAGCTTGTCACACTGGGATGGATAAACAATAAGAGTGACGTTTTTAGGAACTGGCGACTGCGGACATTACATTAACACTTCCAGTTTGGCAGTCGATAGGGTGAGAAATCTGTGCATTAGCGTATTTGGTCTTAGTGAATGCATGTGGGCCTACAGCCAGCGGATTAGTGATTTAATCCACACGCGCAGAAGCAGATAATTAGCAACAGCCAGAGTTTGCGCAGAACATCTCCCCTATGAGAGTAAAGTGACAGTGACTGGCAGATGACAAGTGGACAGTGGGGAGACGATGAGCACACGCTGTAGACGGCGAGATATTGATATGTAAAACGAAGACAGGCTGGATGTCACTTCGCACTGAAGGCTCGTAAATCAATCGGGCTTCCTTTCATACGCCTGAGCTTTGTATGGAGCCGAAACCTAAAGCTGATTTACCATCACGCTGAAGTGACATGGATATGGGTTTGATATTATTACCGCACAAGGAATCTGCTTTGCTATCAATATCCCAAAAGCTGTAGCTGCTTCTCTCCGTCCTACAGCTTACTGCCTTTCAAATCGGTCCAAGTTCAGTCTTGGGAAGAAATAGAATAATCCTGAAGCAATAGAATGTCGTTGTGTACTCCGGCTTGTCCTTTATCCTCAAAAGCCCAGTAAAACAAACAAGAGCTAAAGATTCCTGGATTAGGACTTGTACCATCAAGTCCAAGTCCTGCTCTCGCTCATGCATGCCTCGGTCCTGCACATAAACCGACTTTTCGGCGAGCACAAGGTAATGCGGGACGCGTAATTATGATGATAGCACAAACTATTTTTAACTCCTCGGGGTCTTATTCTCCTGCAGTAATTATATTCGTGTACACGGTGCGAGGCTTTGTGTTAACGTATCAGATAAACAGGCAGTAGGATGGGGGTGAGGCTGCATGCTGAGACTGTGATCAACTCAGCAGCTCTTGTGAGGCTCTTGTGTTGCTTTCTGTCGCCGGCTTTCCAAACAGCTGAGAGGTGATGCGGCTGTTTTTAGCAGCCCATTAAAGGAGAGCCCTGTGCTATAAAGCATGCACGAACAGCACAACGTGTCTGTATAAACCAGCCTCGACTGAAGTAAAAGGAACTGGGCGCTTCCCTGCAGGTCAAAGACACTGCCGGCTTCCTGTGATTTCCTGTCTTCGGACAGGTTTCTGGTCGATGCCTTTCATAAAACGTTTTCAGCAGAAGAGTGTAAATGGTAGTAGACAGTATTTTTAATTATACACGGCCATATTCATGAATGTGTCTCATGAGGTTTTGCTCGAAGTCAGCCCTTCTTTGTTCAAATGAGATTTCTCATCTTGCTTATCCAAGAGGAAGAACCTGTTTGGTCCTATTTTCATAGCGGGATAGTAAAAAAAAAAAAAAAACATGCCTAGAGAGAGTAACGTGAGACTTTTTAGAGGAATGCATCCTCACCAGTCGGTTTATTAAGAACACATGCACATATACTCGCGCATAGTTCCGTAATTGGTGAATGTGGCACCGGCACAACGCTGTAAATCATGTAGACACAGGTCAAGAATGTCAGTTAATGTTATTATCAAACTGAGTGACCTTGATCCTGGCATGAGTGTTGGGGCCAGATGGGCTAGTTTGTATGTTTCAGAAACGGATGATCTCCTAGGATTTTTAGCTACAGTACAACAGTCTCTAGCGTTTACACAGAATGATGCAAATAAATAAATAAATAAATAAATAAATAAAAGCAGCGAACAGCAGTTCTGTGGGGAGAGACACCTTTTTGATCAGTGAGATCAGAGGAGAATGGGCAAACAGGTTTGAGCTGACAGGGAAGCTACGGTAACTCAAATAACCACTCTTTATAACCACGGTGAGCAAAAAACATATCAGAATGCACAATGTGCTCATTCATCACGTGGACAGGCTACAACATCAGAAGATTAAGGGCCCATCGATCGATTTTTTCAGAGCCAATACTGATCCAATTATTAGTAATCAAGGACACAGATAACTGGTATTTGTGGCTGACATTCAACGACCATAAATCTGATGTTTACACGTAATATTAAAAAGGCAAAGTGTTTTGAAACAACAGGGATGACTAAAATAAACATACAAAGATCAATAAAATAAGAAAAAATAAGTATCTGCTTGGAAGACGAAAGTGGAATTGAGTAGATCCCAAGTTCGGGTCTTTTAGCATGTTCTCCTGCGAGACTACTCCTATACGTTTCATACATTGCTGTGACTTCACTTACAACATGCTCACGCAGACGCTACTTCGGTTCCCTTCCCTTTGATTTCATCTCGCAAACACTGAAAAGCATGCTGGATTGGATTTACTCCACACGTGGGCCACATTTCTACCAATCCGACGGCGCTGCAGACGGAACACAGAGACAGGTTACAGAAGCGTGGGTTGGTTGGACTTTATGCGTCGTCCGTATTTCAAGCAGACAGATAATCCTGTGGGTGGGACATTGGGCCACACTACAGAAGTGTGATTTTTCTTTCATCATGGTTGAATCAGTTATGAGCACGCATAATAACAAAAGACTTTTATTAGCAAGGAAATTAATTCAAGTGCCGATTCAGGTAATGATGAATTTTGGCTGATTATCAGTCGGCCTCCTCAGAAGACCACTTCGGGGTACACTTTGGTCAGCTAAGAGCATGAATCTGAGGCTAGAGTGGGCACAGACGCACAGAAACTGGACAGGTGACGACTGAAGAAAAAAAAAAACCAGCTCAATTTCTGTTGTGACAGGAAGGTCAGAATTTGGCATCAACCGCATGAATCTAGTTAGGGTTGCTGCTGGTGGTGTAATGTTCTGGGTTATGTTTGGCACACACTGGGATCCTTATTATCAGGCTTTATTTAAATGCAACAGCCTGTCTGAATACTGTTGCTGACCATGTTCATCCCTTTACTTTTACTTCTACCAGCATGATAATACGGCATATCACGATGAGCGGGTCATCTCTAAATGGTTCCATGATTATGAAGATAATCTCAGTGTTCAGTGGCCTCCCCTGTCGGCACATCAGAGTCCATTAGAGAACCTTTGGGAGGTGCATAGGAGATTTGTGGCACAAATGCATGACTCCCAAATCTACACCAATTATTTGATGTTAATATGGACCAAAATCTCCAATACATAGTTTTAACACCTAGTGCAATCCATGCCATGAATAACTGAGGCTGTCCCAAGAGCAAAAGGTGACTGGTATGGTATGGAGCTCCTCATAAAGTGGCCAGTGGGTGTACACTTCCTCTTCCTTCTATTTATTGAGTGTGTCTTTATTTTTTTTTTTGACATGTCCAGCCTTCACACTGACCTCAGTGGAAGTGAGATAAGACACAGGCCCTCTGTCAACCACTACAGCTCAGTGGAAGGGTGAGAGATAAGAGCAGCAGGGACGATTAAGCTGAAGTCTTTGTCATGGCGTTGCTGGCCCCTGGAGAACAGGAAGAGGATATCTGAGATTCCTGTGAGGTCAAAGCAGCTGGGGTCTCAGACTTCGGATAATGCAGATTTGTGGCCGGTCTCACACTTGCTGGCTTATGTTGTCTCCCAGAAGGGATGCCGTTCTGGTAAGTAGCTCCTGAACAGCAGGCGCAACAGGCTGTGATGTCAGTAGCGGTTCGAGACCAAGACAAGCCACAGGAAATTCCTGCGCTGGTTTGGCCTCTGACATTCCAGCACAGAATGGAAAAGCTCAAAGCATCTTTGAAAGTGGGGTGGGGACACAGGGCTAGGCGAGGCCCTGAGCTGAAGGATCGAAATAGCTCACAACAGAAACAGAGTGGTTTAAAGATTAGTCTTTGCTTGGGTTAATATTTCATTGCAGTATAAAATGTGAATCCACATGCAGCTGCAGCCCAATTAGGCATAATCTGAAGACTTCAGCTCACGCCCATGCTGCCAGCTACATGGCCCTCTTAAAGAGGTAATGAAAGTTCAGTTCACAAGAGCCTCAGCATAGCAAATTTTGACAAGGCCAGAAAGGAGAGATGACAGAATATGAATGCATGCCTGAGATTTCCCATGAATAACTAATACAAGTCCTGTTTCAAAGGACAGCTAGATTGTGTGAAATCATTTCTTAAAACCAAGGTTACCGCAGCTTTTAATGCCTCCCTGGGCAGCGTAAAACTGCCTGCTTCTATTAGCTGATAAAGAATGATATTTGTTTTGCCATACCCTGCAGACTTCAACACGGAGGACTGGAGCACTGAAATTAGCTCGAACAGGTGCGTCGAACTCAAGTTCTACCCTGGGAAACGTCAGCATTTTGTGAGCCGTTGACAGACCACAATGTACGTCTATTCATTTTATTTTAAACATATTATCTATACTATCGATTAACACCAATACGCTAGATGCTGAGAGTAGACCTAGATGTCGCTATCTCTTCAATTGTATGTCGTGGTAGCACTTATTCAACTAACGAAAGCATTTTTAAAATCCATGTCTCTGTTTTTCAGATACCGAAAATTGTAGGATGTTAAGAAAGACATTAGTCTCCCATATCTCTTGTCCTCATGCTCCATCAACTCTTCATTTTTAAGCTTGCCCTAAATGGTCAAAAGTATGGGGACAACTGCCCATCCCCATATGTGGTTCTCCCACAAAGCTGGAAGCACAGAGTTGTCTATAATGTCTTTGTACTCTGCAGCATTAACCCTTTTGGTGCCGGAGTCGACTAAAGTCAACATGTAGGGGTTTGGTCCTACGGCCATGCATACACGTCGACAAAAGTCGACAAAATTAAATAGTTCAACTGTACGCGCTAAGCGGCGACACTCGAGATAAATTTTCGTAATATACTGTTCCTGTTGTGTGTCAGAGTACCATCTGGATCACATTGTTGACAAGCTGTATTACGATATGCACTAAAAATGTCGCGGAAGGGAAAGTTTAGCAAGGAGAAGGTTCTGAAATTAGTGCTGGATGATATATCTGACCTGTCTGACAATGATTTTGACGATGTGAAGATGGATGGCGAGCGTGAAACCGAAAGGCTTCTAGCGATCTTGAAACTGACACTGCAGGGCCGTCTACAAGGGGAAAAACTCGTCGAGCTTCCACTCGTTCTGTAAAGATAACACCACCTCAACATTTTCCACTGGTGCAAAGTCAAAGCGACGGCCTGAATTTACACACAAAATATTCAGCACTAGGGGCAAGGTAAAAAAAAAAAAAAGAAAAAAGAAAAAGAAAAAAAAAAAGCATCGAAAGGGTTAAAACTTCCCTTCAGAGGAAATGGAAAAGCCCAAACATGGTCCAGCATGACAATGACCCTGTGCACAGAGTTCGATCCATGAAGACACGGTTTAATAAAGTTGGTGTGAAAGAAGTCGAGTGGCCTGCACAGAGCCCTGACCTCAACCCCACTGAACTGAACACTCTTTTGGGATAAACTGGAGCGGCGACAGTGTACCAGGCCTCCTCGACCGGCATCACTGCCTGACCTCACTGATAACCTTATGGCAGAATGGACACAAATCCCCACAGCTACCTCCCAAAAAATCTAGTGGAAAGCCTTCTCAGAAGACTGCAGGTTATTATAACAGCACACATGGGTGTGATGGTCAGGTGTCCACAAACTTTTGGCCACACACTTTAATTAAAGGTCTCTACACTGGTACATTTGGGGAGTCGTTTCGGGCTGATCATTTAAGGTCAACAGACATGTTTTGGAAAATTTTCCCCCCACACAGGTCTGACTTGCATAAAAGGCAGCAGATGTACTAGATGTTGATTTTAAGCAGCAGCGTGAAATGAGAGTCCAAATGTTCTATACAGAGATGGGTAAAAAAACGCGGGGTTGGGTTTGGTGTGACTTCAAGCTAATGAGAAAACTCTGAGTAGTACTACAAGCGGTTTCCGTATAATTCTTTGCAAGTTTGTGTGAGCCAGATGAATCGGCAGGCCATTTTCTGCTCACGGGCCTCGAGCATGATACCTGTGCAGCCGATGAACAATGAATGGGAAACTTCTAGAAACTTAAGGACTAGAGCTAGAAACTTAAGGATTGGTTACGGCTCTGCAGAATACTACTGCCTTACACTGGGACACTGGGCTAACTTGACATTACTTATGTATGTGAAACAGTCTTTGTATGGGCTTCCAGCCCTTAGATTTACTTCTAGGCATGGATTGGGTTCACTCTTACACACTTCAAAAAGCCAGAAGTGACTGCATGTTAATCAAGTTCAAGATTTCCCAAAGAGTGAACAGGATGTTTCGAAAAAGAGACAAGAGTCAAACAAATACACGCTTCTCCCAGCCTTGATTGATTTCCCCCACGAGCCGGAGATATTTCAAGTCCACCTTTATATCAGGATTATTCCTGGAGGTCAGAGGGTCAGTATGATCACGTCTATCATTATTCGCTACATAGAGCACAATGCACACTAATATATGAGCACACTCCCTAGCCCATATCTCTCTGCAGCACCTTTCGCTGTAGAACGGGTGGAACTAGGTCAGTTGCAGAAAAAAAAAGAAGAAGAAGAAAATCTGCCCTGAGTGTGTGTGAGAGGAGGACCCAATACACACACACTCCAGAGCTTAGCATAATGACCCAGCTCTACTGCCTCGCACTTGCAGGCGGTATCGGAACGAGCCAATAATAGCGGCATTAAGAAAGTGACCTGGGCATCTCGGTGGCGGCGAGAATGGAGAGGGAGTAAGAGGAACGGTGTTTGCTCAGCTCGGTTCTTATCAACAGGAGGTCGCAGACAGCTTCTTTAAAGAGCTTAACATAAGAGGCCCTGACAAATGAGCTGGAACTTCAACAGCAAGCTGAAAGACTGCTGTGACTCGCAACTGTCAAAATAGGAATTAAGCCGTTAATAACCTTTTTTTCATATGTCGTATTTTGCATTGAAACGCGCGCACACACATATACACACACACAGAACCTAATCCCTGGGTATGTATTAACGCATGGCTCATATGCTTTGAAAGCATTAGTGTCCTTCCGTATGTAAATTATGTCGAACGTATGCAAGTGGCGGACTTAGTCAGACTTTGTCGGACGCTCGCCGAGTCAATGAGGGTAAAAACCGAAATGTAATATCCATCCTGACTTGTGCGCAGCGCTCTTGATAAAGCGTGATGTGGAGTTTTATCTTTAGGAGATTTTATACCACAATGCTGTCGATGCTTGATCCTGATTGGCCAACAGGTGTTGATTCATTTTCCACAACTGCGAGGTCTATATTAATGTGCTTCTTGGAAAACACCATCATTTTTACAGTCATTGCTTGCACAGGGACTCGCATGGCGGATGCACTACGAAAAAGAAATTCCTTTGTAGCTCTAACCGTTGTTATGGTGAAGTTTCCTGTGAGGAGATGTTTACTGAACTTTTTTTTTTTTTTGGAAAAATGTCTCCAACGTCAATGCAGACCTCAAGTAAAACTGTAACCTTTGGAAAGTGTCCAGGACAGAGGGCTTTATAGTTTCTCAGCAACGTGACAATCTGCATTTTTTTTCAGTCTTATTAACTTCAAGACAGAGGGGGGAAACAAAAAACCCAGCAGGTGTGGGAACGACTGTTATCGTTTTTAGAACGCAAGTGGTAACAGGAACTAACCTGTTTCGCAGACATTCTGCAACATTAACTGTAACTATAAAGAACATAACATATGTGCAATTGTTTTGTAATTGTAATTTTTTTTATATGATATAAGAGCAATTCAGGGTGGCACGGTGGCTACTGGTATCGCCTCATAGCAAGAAGGTCCTGGGTTCAATCCCCAGGGTCGACCTGGGCGCCTTTCTGTGTGGAGTTTGCATGTTCTCCTTGTGTCTGCGTGGGTTTCCCCCGGGTACTCTGGTTTCGTCCCACAATCCAAAGACATGCACAGAGGGGATTAGGCTAATTGGCTACTCTAAACTGGTCGTAGATGTGAATGTGAGTGTGAATGGTTGTCTGTCTCTGTGTGTTGCCCTGCGGTGGATTGGCGACCTGCCCAGGGTGTGCCGCGCCTCTCGCCCGAAGTCAGCTGGGATTGGCTCCAGCTTCCCCCCCGAGACCCTGAACAGGATTAAGCGGCAGAAGATGAACACGAACGAAGAGCAATTCAAGACATGCTGTTATTATAACTCTGGGGTGGTAATGCTTCATCACACCACCGTCACTGATTGCTTTCCAATAATATCGTACCCAGTTGTGTTTTAATCCTTACATGAAAAAGATAGTGGCTTATTAACAAGATGATTTCAGCAGGGCACCTAAACTCTCTGCCTTTAGTCACTCCCGCTGCATGAGATGCAATCTGTGGGCACATATCTGGGAGATCAAGCCTCCAGCAGTCACATATCTCTCTAAGGCCTCAGCCCTTCTGCAACAGAGCTGGAAGCTGGAACTTTAACTCAAGACACGGGAAGATTAAAGGTTCGCTGCACTTAGCTCGGCTACATTCCCTCTCTCGCTCTCTCTTCAGGTTGTGGATTGGGAGTTCAAAGTCAAGCAAGTTCAAAGTTGCAGTGGGGAAACATTCAAATTAGCTGCTGCACTGGAGAGAGAGAGAGAGAGAGAGAGAGAGAGAGAGAGAGAGAGAGAGAGAGAGAGAGAGAGAGAGAGAGAGAGAGAGCGTCAGTAGCCGACATGCTGCATGAGAAGCCTACACATAAAAGTGCATTACAAATGAGCTGTCTTCAATGCAGGCTTTGACGAATACAGCAAAGACAGAACTGAACTGCTGCTCCTGCAGCTGAAAACACACGCGTTTAAATACTGCAAATAATTCCACCGCTGAGCCGGGCGAGCCAGTGTGCGTTACAGGACTTCTTTCAGGCCACTGGGAACGGCACACAGAAATGAAATCTTGTCCCTGTGAGTCATGCCAGTTCCTTTTTCCATGTGAGAGAGAATCTCTGGACAAAAGAAGCAAGACTTTCTCAGGTATCGACTTTCCTCCGTGCAATGCACAATGCCGCTCATTTCAGACAATTAACGGCTTCCCAGCGTGGCCGCGTTCACATGCTTGAGGACCGGAGGGGGAAAACATCAATGACCAGAATTTCCTTTATATGAGGGCGTGTGAACAAAGAGGTCAGCATGAATAGGTTATCACAGGGAGATCACATATGCTTACTGTGCTCACCACTAATAACCGTGCACACATTTACTGGCAGGCGCTTTGTGAGAACAGATTATGACCTTCGGCGCGTCTCATATCCACACAGCTACCTGTGAGGAGCGGCGGAACGCGGACAACGCCGGCACCTTAACCTGCCGCTCTGTGCTTGTGATACAAATCTCATAGTGATTACCGCGTAATGGCCGAGTAATATTTTATGAGCCTTTTTCGAGTCATGCCCTATAAAACATTAGGGCTGTAATATTCTAAAAGATATTTCACTCTCACACAACATCCGATTCTCTTTAACTGGAGCGCCAGTGGAAAAAAACAAAAAGCAAAAGAAGACACTGAAGATACTTAACCAAACTAGTTCTGTTTCTCTGACGCCGTTTCTGCTACTCCGGTAATTCCCAGACGTCTGTACACACTAGGGGTGTAACACAACGCCGCTATCTGTATCCGTGTAGTGTCCAAATATTCATATCGGTATCTGGAGTTTAATCTAAAGTGGGCGTGGTTTAAAGAAGGATTATATCCCCAGAAACACTGGAAAAAAACTCCAGCAGTAGAAAAGCAAGCACTGCCTGCACGTACATTAACACTCAAAGTGCTGTGTGTGTTTAGACCCCATTATATACTTTCGAAGCAAAAGCCTCCTATTTGTGCGACTGTTGTGTTCCTGTCCCGATGCACATGTATACTCTCAACTAAATGTCTTGTGAACCTTTCACCTTTCAGGAAAGCTTTCTTTAAAAAAAAAAAAAAAAAAAAAAAAACCAAAGCAAAGCAAAACAAAAATCCCCTGACTGGTGCACCTTTGATTCACAGCTGTGTATTTATTTAGAACACGTTATCTCTTCAATCTGAATAATGCATTCATATGGCGATATTTTGCTCCTATAATTAACAGCATTTCAGTTTATTTGACCTGGCGTGTGTGTGTGTATGTGTGTGTGT
>JAQLOM010000002.1:15212981-15226413 GCA_030068315.1 Chrysichthys thysi
CTGCTGCTAAATTGCTTCTCAGATTTAGTCTTTTTTAACACACACAGAGGGAAGGAGAGGGAGAGAGAGAGAGAGAGAGGTCTGTCGCTGAAAATATGATACTAATAATGTTCTGTAATATCTGGAAGGCTGGGGGATTTAAGTTCACTGCATCAACATAATGACCCGAAAAAAAGCCTAATGTTCAGCATATAGTGTTCTGTCTTGTAGGGTATCTTTTGGGTTTGTGATGCACTTATCATGCAAATATGCACAGTAATTATCTTCAGACACTGAAACGGAATGTGAAAAGATGCACTCTTTTACATAGTGGAGTAAAATTAGGGCAATGATGGCAGTACAATATCTTGTCCGGTGTACGAAAACAAATGCTTCCATCAAACTTTAAAAGTCGTCAGTTATCTTTCATGTGCTTCAGAAATTAAACTGGGCCATGTCATAACCAGGCATAGCTCCCAAACATAGTGACAAAATCAGACAGGGGTAGAAGTGACAGGCTTGGCGTCCAGTTTGGACAGAGATAAGGCAGACAGATGGCAAGCGGTCACCTAGCTCATTTACCATGGCTTTTCAAGGTCACATTGCTAATGGCTGCAAATCCCCTTGGTCACAAAAACTCAAGCAAAAATGATCAGAGCTAGCTCATTTGGCTCGAATGTTCGGGTGTCATGTCACAGCAAGTGGTTATAGGAACGAGAAACTAATACTTGTATGTGAAAGGGATGCACTCAATAAAGTGATAAACTGATAAAGTCATAATTTGGTGGAAAACTGAAAAGCTATAACAAATAACAACAAAAGCAGTAAAACTAAATTTTGTAACGGGCCCGCTAAATACATTTCTTTGGTTACAAAATCTACATAACATGAATGACAACAGTTACCTGTTACTGCGTGATTGCAGGATGGGCTACGGAAAAGTAGCCTGCCTTTGGCGATAAGAAGATAGGATGAACAAACAAATAAATTGTCTTTATTCACTTAAACAAAAGTCCCAACAG
The DNA here is from genome assembly GCA_030068315.1 of Chrysichthys thysi. NCBI lineage: Eukaryota > Metazoa > Chordata > Actinopteri > Siluriformes > Claroteidae > Chrysichthys > Chrysichthys thysi. The sequence goes on from JAQLOM010000002.1 coordinate 15,213,983, forward strand.
ATGCTGAAACCGGTCCCTGTTCACGTCTAGGCACCTACACATGGGGCGACAGACGGAGAGAAAGGGGCTACAGCCTCCTCCAAAGAATGTGGCACAGATATTGAAGGCGGGCTACTTTTTCACATTTTTAGCTATGAATAAAAGGTTTTTACGAAGATTTTAATCTTTGTTTCATAGCAGTGCTTCACATTACCATGTTTACAGTGCCATCGAATTTGAACAAACATACTTCTCGGTCCAAACATTTTATATTCATCATCAATATCCATGTTGTGAGTTTGCTAATCAGACCTATAGAGGGTAAACAATCTTTTCAAATCACTCACATTTCTGACCTAATGACCCTAGCCCTGTAGCTCCTCTCTGGTTTGATGAGGTGCCTTCAGCTAAATAATGTATATAAATGCATGCAGTTTGTTTCACAACACAGGATCTGGGGCAGAAATCGAGCTGTTGCATGCTTCGAAACCTTGAATCATCCCCCATGGTCTGGCTCATTAGACTGCTTTGCTGGACCCACATCTGGCCTGTGGTCTCTCAGTTTGACAATCATTGTGCTAGACTATCGAAAGCCTTACTGATTTATGAATATTTGAAAACTAAAAAGAAAATATACCATTCACATTCATAGATGCAATATCAACGATAAAAGAACGTGCTGTGGTGCTTCATCATAGTCAAGCGCCATATGTTTTCCACTAATGATCAATGACGGGTTCAGGCTAAAAGATTTTTGGCATTATGCCAGAGCTTTCAAGAGCATTAAAGTGATTTCATCCACCAGTTTAAATGGAGAAGGTCCCGATTCATCAGAAAGAATCATGTCTCCAAGATTTCGGCAGTACAAACTCGAATGAATATTCCGTGTCTCAAGACTGAATGGTAAAATTCCGCCAAAATGGGATCTGATTTGCACGTTTTGTTTGTGCCTCAGGACTTTCAGTGTTTCAGGAAGTGAAACTTATTTTCTGCGCAACTCATTACTGCTCCAGCACCGTGTGTAATCGTCCTACTTCAGGAAACAAAAGCTGATGGAGAAAAATGAATAGCTGAAACAGAGGAAAACAAGAGAACCAATGTAGCCCTCTGTCCTGATAGAAATCCTATGAAATAATGATACCCCATCTGTAAAGTACCCAGAGGGCGGTGAAGCTCTGAGAGTGTACAGGGTGGGAATCAAATAAATCTCTTAGATGTATCGTGCTAGTCTGAATAGGAAATGGTTGACTGAATGTCTTCCGTAGTTTGAAATGAGGGGTAATTATGTTATGTCTTTTCTTTGGTGTGTGAAATGCAGCTTCAAGGGAGAGCATCTGCCAAGGAAACAAAAAAGATCAAGAAAAAAGCAGAACATACAACTATATCGCAAGAAATCGTTCTGATGTAAGCATGAAGACGGTACGAGTTACAAAGGATCAGATGATGGAAATGCGGTATAAGGAAGGTTCTCCGGCCATGAGTTTAAACTAAAAGAAATAATAAATAGCATGTGTAGACACTTCGCATGGTGAAATCTGAGGCATCAAAGTATGTAATAATAACTCTGATTTGGCTCTTTGCCAGACTGTCATGTATATGACAAATCAGATTCAACTGACGGAATTTCCTCAAATAAATTTGAACTTTGTGAAAGAACAAAGGCTTGTCTCGTATGTCAAAGCGAAAGTTGTGATGTACAGTAGCCGTTTGGAGTCTTCATTACTTCTCAAGAGGTAAACAAATCAGCTCTATTAATAGACCGAGAGAAGGAAGCAGTGCGCCAAATATAATCAATTGTTTTCTGCCGTCATTTCCCACAAACTGTCTGAGGCAGGAGGAAATGGCTGAGCAAAGAAACAAACTAAAAGACTCTTTGTTGTGGTGATCTGGGAATCTGGGAAGCTTTCAGAACTTTGAGAACTGGTCTGAGGACTCAGGCACATGAATAGTGCTATAACCCCTTACCACAGGCTGCTTTTATCAGTGTTGGCTAATCCTAGCCCACGATTCCCTCGGGCGGACTGTAGCACAATCCAAAATAGATCTTTTCCCACCTCCAGCACTCCAGGACCATATACACTTTATGTGTGATGGCATGCACATGAACAAGCGCCTCTGAGCAAGGGCAAGGCAGCCTTCACGGATTTGTGTGGATTTTAGGGCTTGCTATTTCAGAGGAAAAAGGTAATTCTGTGAAAGTACATGCCCTCGCCGCAGAAGTAGATAAATGGACCACCTCACTATATTCTGAACTGATCCCTGGGGAGCAGGCTAAAATATCTCATCAAGAGCAGCAAGGAATAAGATCGACAGGGATTGTGTTGAAAACTGACATGACCCAAGGTTTCAGGAGAACTGCTACTGCGAGAGTTGAGTGATGTGAAATAAGGCTGTAGTTTGCCTGCAGTCGGGCTAAAAGCAAAGCTACAGAACAAATTCCCCTAAAACCATAGCAGATGTTCAGTCCTCACAGTCTCCGAGCTTCAATCTTCCTTCTTTTTCAGACAGGCCTGTCAAGGGAGAGGCACGAAACCCACCAGAGGGATGTGTGGATGCAATGAGCAGGAAGCAGATATTTTAAATCTGGACATGTTTTGAAACTGGGAGGTAAGAGCAGGTGAAAGCTGAATAAACGTTCATTTATTAATCACTTATTACAGAAGTCCCTCTTCAAATCCCAGTCAAACAGAAACGCTTTCTGAGAAATTCCAGTCTCTGCACGTGTACCTTCGCTATTTATCACTCTTAATTCTTGCCTAGCAGCATATAAACACTCCTCACCCATTATACAAAGCGCTCCAAACAGCTTTTCTTGGGGTGGATCTGTAACTATACTGGAGGTGCACAGGGTTGACATAAATAATTGAAGTGTAGTACATGTAAACTTTTTTGCTAATTCGATAAAATTGATTCAGAGAAAAGGATGGGATTGGTGATCCTTAAAGGTAGGCGTGCCAACCACCACACCACTGCACCACCCTGCCACTGCTAAAATTAAAAAACCAACAATGACCTAAAAATACTCAAGAAATAAAACATGCAGGCCAAAAACAACAAGACAAATGTTTGCCTTCCAGAATAAAAGCTGAAATTTCAGTTTCAGATGTTCCGAGTTTCAGTCTTTCTACTCCAGGAGATGAACCTGATAAAATCAAAAGCAAGAAAAAACACAAGAGATATGAGTGGAGTCATATTTTAATACTGTTTTACACAATCCTCTGTTTGAAAGTGGTAGGTAATATCAGCTAGGATGAGTAAACATTCAGCAGTATATTGAGCAAAATAATGAAAACGAAAAAAAAAGAAGAAGAACCTCTTTGAATCCCAATCCAATAGAAACACATTCTGTCTCTATACATACTTTCCCTTTACCTATTAATCAGTCTTAATTCTAACCTTTTACCACGCAAACACTCTTTACTTCTTTGCAAGCACTCCAAACAGATTTCTGACAGATTTATTTCATACACTTCAGCCACCTGGGAAAAAAATCATTAGAACGACAGCGCACTAACATTCCCGAAAAAGAGAGAAAGAGAGAGAGAGAGAGTCGAAACAGATGGTGTTTGGAGAGGAGACTGAGTTACACACCAGACCTGAGATAATGTGTACTTTTCAAGGGGTTGGCCACTATGGAGATCAAAGGAGAACCTCTGACCTACAATAAGAAGCACATTTGTTAACTGTCAGCCAACATGAAGGTTTGGCTCACATCCAGGGTGTTTAAGAAGAAGCAAATATTCACACATTAAAACTGCGAGCAAACACACCAAGGTAGTTCAGAAACAGTGTGTCAGTTCGGATTTCTATTCTGTCCATAGCTAGTCCTCAGGTGCAATGCTGACTCGTCTGTCACTGGGTGTGAAGGAGGGCAGGATCCCTATGCCCCACTTGTAAGCAAAGGGTGTTCCAGTTTGTTTGGGCAACTGCTGGTACATGTAGACACAGTCAGAGCATTCATCTATCGCAAACAAGCTGAGCTCTTCATTGATGGTGCTTGGCAAGTTGCTAAAAAAAAAACCAAAACACAAAAAACAAAAAAAAGCCCTCAGTGCTAGGCTGCATGCCCAAGGTGTTGGATATCTTCAGAAATATAAACAGCCTAGTGTATTACCAGGAGAGCATTTGAAGATTTTAGAAATAAAACTGGCATAAAATTGTTTCCAGACAGCTGAAACTGGTCAACCCTGTCTTCTTAGGACAGCACACTTGCACAATTACAAATGTTCGTAGCTAAAAAAAACAAAAAAAAACCCATCACTGTCGCTTATATGTGACTAGAACACACACACACACACACACACACACACACACACACACACACACACACACACACACACACACACACACACACATAAAGCACGGGCACTGATGCCCGTCTGTCCTTTCTTTAAACTCTCTCTAGAATGTCAGTAACGCTACAGACAGCACCAACCCTCAGCAGGGAGCCACAGAGGTCGGTCAAACAGCAGCCACATGGTGTCTTAGAGTAAAGCACACTGAGAGACAATTCAAGTTACTACTCGAAGCACACAGGCTTCTTTGACACCATCAGTGCAAGCTCAACACTCCTGAGAGTCCTAGAGCTGGCCAGCACCAATTATTCTGCTGTTGTGCCGTGGCAATCATACTGCTGGGCTGCCATATGTGTCAGTGAGACATCAAAATCACAAGTTAGAAAGCCCTGTCCTCAGTGCAGTGGATGACGTCTTTTGGAGTTATCCAGCCCACACTGCAATGCTGTGAGAGGACAGAAGTGTTGTTTAGCTTCTACTTTGCATGAAACCTCAACAAGGCTCAATATGAAGCATTATTTAGCTGTGAACAGTGCAATAAGAAGAGCAAAAAGACAGAAATTGTATATTAAGTGGACTTTAAGTATGCTGTGATAAACATTATGCACATTGGGTCATAAATATCTTATTAATGTGATAAAACGGATTCCAGGAAAGATATTCCTTTGGTATTAATTCTGTTGCCTAGGCATGATGCAAGAAATAGGGCTCATTCATTTCATTATTTGAAGTGGTTTCTCTTTCCGCCGGATCCTTTTGGCTAAACGTAAAGCCCAAAATAGACCTAAAATACTCAATAAATTCAACTCTCAGCCTGTCTATTAATAACAACCAGACCTCAAAAGGCAAAGAGTAATCAATGAGATGTGCCTTTTGAAATAATAGCCGAGCCACTCTGTTTGGTTTTTTACTTCCTTTCGGGGAAGCACTTTAGATCATTACATAAGGAAAATAGAAAAAGGGTTTTAAGAGGAATGAAGCATTAAAAGTGGGATAAAACCAGCTTAAAAATCCTCTAAAAAAATCTGTTTCCATATAAACTCCACCTTTCCCTTGTTCTCGGGAGCAAAATTAGCAGAAACGTCTTATGAATCCTGAGTGATATTATAATGGTTAAATTGGATTTAAAAAAAGATAACATTGCACTATGTGTAACTCAAAACCTACTTGTAAACTAAACATAGAATAAATTGCTCATTGCACAATTTCAGAAGTGTGCAATTATTCAATTCGTGCAGCTTGAACACTAGAAAAGTATCATTTAGAAAACGACGCATGGTTTAAAACTGAGATCTAAAGTAAACTGATGTAAATGATGAAAATTCACCTGTCATAAAATGGCCTTTAAACAAAATACATTCAGTGGCTCTAATAGAAGTAACCGTGAGCAATTAAACACATCCCTTTTTCACATAGTCCCCACGCAAGACAACACATTTGTGGCATGGTATCATTCAACTAGCTTCTGTATTCCCACAGAGAAGACGTTTCTCGGCCGCTCCCGAAGCCAGGTGAGCACCGCTACCTTTACTTCTTCATCAGCGCTGAATCTGCAAGCGCTCAGCACCTCCTTCAGTGGACTGAAGATGAGATAATCACTTGGCACCAGATCCAGCCTGCAATGAGGATGTGAAAAGCGTTCAAGCCTGAGCCTCTATTCTACTCTCGCTACTGCTGTACGAGGACAGTCGTCCTTTCGCTGTGATTTGCACCGTTCGCTGTTTGCCCATACGACTGGAAATGCACCAGAATCGACCTTTTCATGTCCCAGAAGAATGTTAACATGTTTTTCTTGGGGGAGGGCTGGCTTTTAAATTTCTTCTTCGTTGGAGAAGATGGCTGCCTCCACTCCACTCCTCGCTTTGTCTTTTGCTTGCTGGGTTCTCGCCTACTTTTAAAATTGCCTTTATTTTTTGATTCCCCCTCGTAATACATTTGAAATCCACTGTACTGGTGAATATGAACAAGAGCAATGTGCCATAGCACGGAATATGACATAGTACATAAATGATTCATTCCTGCCATTTTCTTTTGACTAACAGCACCAAGTGGCCTAGAGTCACTTTGGGACTGAGTGTTTTGCTTATGCAGCCAGTTTCTGTCACATTATTTGTAACTGTCAGCAGTCCTACCACTTTGTGTCAAAATACATTCGTCTTTATGTTAACAGAAAACCAAGAACCGCCATTTGTTTATGCGGTAGTCACAGTGCCACATCTTTGTTTCCCTCTGAGAGAATAGCAATACACTCTGGTAAGTGATAGCACTGTGCTCTAAAAATACAGCGTGATGTTAAGAGCGTTATGCATAATTCCTGCTATGAATAATACAAGCAGCTCCAAGCCTGGGAAATGATCAGAGAAAATATGACCTCATTGATATGCAACCAGGTCTGGATGATTTTGTGTGACATCCATTACAGATATCCGCTCATTCATCTTCAGTGGGCACTTCATCCTGGTCATGGTCACGGCGGATCTGGCGTCTGTCCAGGGAATACTGGGTGCAAAGCTCGACTGCACCCAAGACAGGATGAAAAGCATCAAGCATGCATACATTTGTGGCCTCATTTATAGCTTGGGGCAATTTAGACTCGCCAGTCCAACCACCATGGGTCCGCCCTGGAAGGCAGGTCCTTCAGTCTCATGGGCCCCAGACTCTACATTTCTCTTCCTCAGTCTGTCCGGGATTGCTTTTCTTTCTCTGATATCAAGTAGAATTAAAGACTTTTCTCTTTCTCTTTCTTCTTTACTGCTTAGTCTTCTTCAATTTTTTTTTACGTTTGGCTTCTTTTCCCCTGTACAATGGCCTTGGGATTGTGAAAGGTGCTATACAGGTGGACTTAAAATTATTCAACCCTAGTGCAAATTAGGTTTATCGGCAAAATTTGCAAACTTTCAGCTGTTTGCAATAAACAAATCAAACAAGAACTATTTAAATAGCTCAAAACATCTAATATTACTAGTGGTGTCTCCACATTTAACACAAAGTGCCACTTATAATGACTACTGCAGTCTCAAAATTATTCAGCCCCTTCATGACAAGCAGCTTCAGTCCTTTTGGGGACGTTTTATGAATCCAAGACTTGGTGGACTTTGAGGTACGCTTGGGATCCTTGTCCTGTTGGATGGTCCAGTGATGCTCAATTTTGCGCATGTATTTGGGAACCGGGAATAAACTAGATCACTCGGAGGAAACACACACGGACATGGGGAGAACATTTTGTAGATATCTTGGTAGTCCCTTCACAGGGAGGTTCATTTCAATGGGTTAAGTCCACAAGAGTTTTTAAATGACTCATATATAAGTAGATAAGAAGACTATTCATATATTTCTTTATTAGCATTTTTTTTTTTTACTATATTTGCATCTTTATTTTTATCAACAGGTGGTGTTAATGCCTCATAACTTGAGGTTCAGGCCTGTGCTTGGTTTCCTGTCTGTGTGGATTTTCTTTGCATGTTCACATGTTCATGTGTTTGTGCAGGTTTCTTCTAGGTTCTCCGTTCTTCTCCTTTTCTCCAACATATAAAAACATGTCAGTAAGTGAATAAGACGTCTAAATGGCCCCTTGGTGTGAATGTGTGTGTTTGTGCATGGTGCCAGCCAGGGAGTGTACCTACCTTACATCCAGTGTTTCTGGGATAGGCTCCAGATTCACTGTAACCCTGACCAGGTTACTAAAGATGAATTAATGAATGATGCCATCAGGGCATGCTGCGACATCTTAATGGCACTGGGGTATGTAGATGAAGTGTGAGCTGCTGTAATTGCTTTTTCTACACAGAATGCATCATTCCTAATATGCAGATATCCGCTTTCTGTGCAGTAAGGATATCTGGTCTACTTGTTGCATGGCTTTACCAACAAACATGTGGAACCTTGACAAGTTGTGAATCACAACAATTCCATAGCCAGCCATGAAGAGGACACAAAAATGGTCGACCTGGGTGCCCTTCTGTGTGGAGTTTGCATGTTCTCCCCGTGTTTGTGTGGGTTTCCTCCCACAGTCCAAAGACATGCACAGAGGGGATTAGGCTAAATTGCCCGTAGGTGTGAATGTGAGTGTGAAAGGTTGTCTAACTCTGTGTGTTAGCCCAAGATTTTACCCGAAGTCGGCTGGGATTGGCTCCAGCTTCATCCTGCAGCCCTGAACAGGATTAAGTGGTAGAAGATGAGTGAATGAGTGAGTGACATTAACCAATTTTGTATTTTTTAGGTCATGTACAGAAAAAGGTAGTTGGCTTTCATTCAAGTGTGTTCAGCTGTGATGTGATGTTACATGATCAGCAGATATAGAGAAGAAAATCTCAGAATAAATACAAATAAATATATAAACAAGCAGAATACAGTGAATAATTAGCAAAGTAGAAAAGTAACAATATGTCTTTGAATGAAAATTTTAAGAACAGCCCAAACTGATGTTTGAAATCATTTTTTTTTTTTTTTTTTTTACAAAAGTCTGCTCCTTCAAAAATGTATCTAGGTTTCTGGATCGCAGCAAAAGTTTTTTTTTTTTATACCTTTGCGACTCCTCAGAATGACAAGAACATCTTGGTTGTGTTCTAGATTTAGATCTGTCACTTTTAGATGTGTCATGAGGCGTCACAAACCCCCAGCATCTCCCACTTAAAGTAAACCACCTCAGGCTTCGCAATTGAGCTCAGATTAGACAGAATCATAAATCTGACATCAGCTCTGACACCTAAGTCAAGTGTTGACATTAGAGCTCCACAGCATCCTTGGCTTTGAGACTGCACTGCTGGCTCTCATCAAGGATTCACGCTGGTACAACTAAATCAGTCACATCTTCTGTGCCCTGGAGGCCACATTTCACATGATTAAGGTGGCGAGGCTGGGAGGACATAAGACACCGCCCTGCGCTCAGAATAACAGCAAAAGTCTAGACAGCATCAATAAACTCTGTTTGAACTCAGGTAGCATGGAGTCTGGGCATGAGCCTGCATCTGGACTTCATGAGAGGAAAGTGGCAAAGACACCAAAGGGCAAAGGTCTTTTTCTCCGTAGCCTGGAGTGAACGATGTCCTCTCAACACGCTCAGCATATTGATTTTATTTCCCTAAGAATACGGATCAGTGCTGAATTTGATTTAGAGAAAAGTTCACATTAGGTAAGGCAAAGAAAGTATTAATTCCTCTCCAAATATTTGCATTCAGGGCTACAGGCTCTAAAGCAAAGCAACTCTAGTTTTATCATCATAAGGTGCTAGTTATAATTAGAGATCTGGTGAAATGTCAGGCTAAATGTAGGTTCCAGGCTTCTGAATTAAGGAAAATGAAAAGCTCTGTAAACATGACATTAAAATCTTCTTGGATAAACACCTCCATAATTCCAGTAGGATAAGCACAAGGCTGCATTACTGGCCATTACAACGAGTTTTATACTAAGAAAGTTTACATTACATGTACTCTGCTATTTGATTCTGCAAAGGTTAGAATTATATTATTACAAGCTTTAGAAAAAGGTAGCACTGTGCTGTAGTGGTTAGCACTGCCACCTCACAGCAATACTGGGACCTTTCCATCCACTTCAGTTTGCACGGTTTCCCCGTGCCTGTGTAGGTTTCCTCCGGGTGCTCTGGTTTCCTCCCACAGCCCCTAGACATGCATATTAGATCTACTGGCTACTCTAAACTACCCATAAGTGAGAATGTGAGTGTGGATGATTGCTCGTCTCTGTGTTAGTGCTGAGATAGATTGGCGACCTTCCCTGGGTTTATGCTGCCTCTCATCCAAAGTCAGCTGGGATTGGCTCCAGCATCCCTATGACCCCTAACTGATAAGCATAAAAATATTGGATGGATTAATGGATGGTGTATTTCTCACCGCACTGCTCTATTTGCAATTGGGAAAAAAAGAAAATAAATTCTGTAAGGTGACTACATTTCCCAAACACAAGTAATAACACTCACAGCAATAAATTAACACACAAAAAGGATAGACTGATGGATGGATGGATGGATGTTATCAAGTTAAGTCAAGAAGCTTTTACAGCCATTTTAACCATATACAGTTGGTACAGTATAACAGTGACACAAACCAATGTCCCTCTAGGATCATGGTGGTACAGAAATCAACACAGGGCTACATGAGATGATACAGAATGACAAAAAGTGCACTTGGGCTGCATAAACAACACAGAACAACATGACAGTACACAGCTGAACAAGCACACAAGGTGCACGTGTGCAAACATGCAAATATTTATATATACAACTCTTTTTGCGTTTGAAATGGAAATAGGCTATATGCACAGAGCGGTGCTGATGTAGTTCTGGGAAAAAGTTTAGCCAGCTAAGTCACTTTACCCTTTTGTTTGCTGCGTTTAGCTAGGCGAAAATGGATTGTTGCTATCCGGAGGGAGAATTTCACAGTCAGTCCCCATACCCGTGTTTGTAGCCGGCATTTTAAAAAAGAAGATGTCCGAGAGCCAGAATCTGACAGAGGATGACGACTGCTAAAGAAGGGAGTGGTTCCAACTTTATTTGAGTGGAATAATTTTTCAGCTCCACCACCATGACTTGGGGTTTGGGAGAGAAGGGAGCGACAAGCGGAGGATAACACACACAGTGAGGAGGAAGCTCATCCAGTCTCCCCAGACCACGATGACGCTTCAGCTCCGGATCCCGTCGTTGTTGACCTAGCTCTGGAGGAAAATGCCGCTCCCAGAGAGGAGATTCTGAGGCTGAGGAAACAGGTGGAGGAGCTCACTTTGAAGCAGCGGTTTGGCATCCACAGTTTTGCAGCCTCAGACAAAAACGTATGTTTTTTTCACAAGGTAAGATATAGCTCCACTGATCATGATATTACTTAATAAATAAAAAACTGTAAGGCATTGTTAGAAGAGAACATGCTAACATATCGTAATTGTATTATGTAGATTTGCATCGTATGAGCACCTCATGCACTTCTGAGCATTAATAGACATTAATGGGTATTTTTCTTCTCCTTTTTACTCAGGGACGTATGACACAGTGACTGGAGAATACGACTAACGTCACTGACGGTCATTCGTGCCAAATCTTGGAGAGACCGAGTAAAAAACATCATGTCGGTGAATAGACGTAGCTAATCTGAAGTCATGAAATTTTATAAATACTGCATTTTTTTTCCTTCCTTGCACTCAGTGAGCGAAGCCACTGGGTAATCAGCTAGTATATTATAAGATAAAGCAGTTATGAAGAGACAGTAAGACAGTGCAGCAGTGACCAGTGGACAGTCCTGCTGTTAAGACTAAGTTGCAAGAAGGTTGTGCAAAAAAGGTATTATTTAATGATAAACTGCTTATTAATATAACACTTGTGATGCAGCATGACATACAAATGTACACAATGACATCCTGATTGTGCAAAGATTGCAGTGGTAGTGGAATGGGTTCATGTGAGTATAGAGTCGTGTGGTGTTTTATAATAGTGTCATGCTGTATTAATATCTGGCCAGGGACTAGAGTGGAAAATAAGTTTCGTTTTAATAATTTGCTGTACAGTTTATACTGTTTATTAATGGACACTGCCCTTGACAAAAATCGAAAAAGTAACATGGGGGCACTGTTTAACATTCTCCTTAGTTGTAATTTATCCCGATTTAAAAATATCAGCAAGCATCGTCTGGATGTAATAAAGGCACTACATCACTTTCTGTAATGCCTACATGCCTAATGCTTTTGGAGGGATCTTCTAGCAGAATTCATCAGTCTTCATAATGTCTCTTGCTGCGAAGCATCAAGGGTATCACTTGACTTTTGTAAGCAGTCTTCATTTTTGTCAAATATACTGGTCAACAAACCAACCAACCAACCAACCAACCAACCAACCAACCAAAGAAACCAACCAACCAACCCACCAACCAAAGAAACCACCCACCCAACCAACCCACCAACCAACCCAAGAAACCAACCAACCAACCAACCAACCAAAGAAACAAACCAACCAAGCAAAGAAACAAACAAACCAACCAACCAACCAACCAACCAACCAACCAACCAACCAACCAAAGAAACAAACAAACCAACCAACCAACCAACCAAAGAAACAAACAAACCAACCAACCAACCAACCAACCAACCAAAGAAACAAACAAACCAACCAACCAACCAACCAACCAACCAACCAACCAACCAACCAAACAAACAAAGAAA
>JAQLOM010000002.1:15263250-15276687 GCA_030068315.1 Chrysichthys thysi
ACACACACACACACACACACACACACACACACACACACACACACACACACACACACACACACACACACACGCATATACCTAGTAGTATTTCCCCTACATGCATTATTTGGAAGACCCTGGATGACCCTGAGGAGAAGATATGAACCTTCATGTTCTCTGGTCAGGATTCTAGTCTGAATCTTTGAACTTGCAAGTGAAGGAATGCCTAATGCTATTGCCGTGGGCGAAATTGAGTGTTAATCATTATTCCAATGCATCATTTCTCATGGGAAATGATCCAGCCCAGTACTCCGATACTCCCACATACAAAGCTAATAAATTACACATGTAGCATGTTGATGGCTTTCTGATACAGGTTTCTTTTCATATGTAAGTGGCACCATTTTTTGCAGTTAAACCAGTAATGGGAAATTAAATTTTAAGGTCATTACTAAATTTATTAAACTCCCTGCTCTTTTGTATAACTGTCCATTGCTAGTTATAGATGCTTCTAAAAGTCCAACTTACTGACATCAAAATCAAGGCTTTTTTTTTTTTATTTGTCATTGTGGATTCAACAAGGTTCAAATTTTTATCTGCCATAATTTCTACAGTTAACAGCATATTTCAGATACTTCCTCAATCTAGTGTGTAATGAATAACCAGACCAGAATTATGTGCGTTCTATTTAATGATCTTCGTCCACGCAAGGCGTCCACTTTCAGTCTGAGATGTCCACTGCAGTGGCAAACACAACAGGACTTTGCACTGTGTATGCTGATTGAACGCCCTGGGCTGATTGAAATATTGTACTGTGTTCCAGCTTGTGCTAATTTGAACGCTTTGGATCACTAGGCGGATTACTGCAAACAAAAAAGAACAGGGAGTACAAGTTCCCTTCTTCTTCTTGTTAAGTCCTGTCCATGCCGTCCGGCACATAGGGTGTCAAGCGGCCCCCATGGGGCTCGGTTGACATTTCCATAGCTGAGTGCATTCTACATGGTGAAGTCGCTAGCCCCACGCCCAAACAAGTCCCCTAGGTGAAGTCAACTTAAAACTTTGTATTTTTAAGATATAGGAAGGGAATATATATTTAAGGAGATTACTGTTGCACAGTGACCGGAAAATTGTTAAACATCTACGTTGGGAACTTGTACTTAAGCAGCATTGTGACATACACACATACAGCACAAAGCCTAGACATGTCCTTTCCGAGTCTGTACAAACCGTATGGTGAAGGCTTCCTTCTTAAGAAATCATGTTAATGGCTTGCACACATTTTACACAACTTAAACATGACTTAAATATATATAAAAAAGATTACTTTAGAGTATATACTCTGAGTTTGAGTGCCTAGGGGGTCTTTTTTGTTTACTGAATTAAACTAACTTATTGGCTAATATTCCTCTTTTATCATTTTTCTTTATTCATTTGGACAATACTATTATCCAAAGTGTCTTACAAGTCACAGTCTAAAGCTGGTATCCATGGGCGTCACACAAGTCCTGCAGGATGGCAGATGTTTCCACAGACTCACAGGCAAGCCAAGGGAAAACCAGGTGTAGGAGAACAAACAGAGCCACAAGTAAACACATGGGTTGGGGTGAGGGCCAGAATTCAGGAATGCTTACAGAAAAGACTGAAGGCAACCAAATTTCAAATGGTACAATCCTGATACATAATAACATGCACTAATAACTCAGTTAGTGTAATATACGTAACAGCCAGGGACATGTTTACCTTAAAATGTAAGACACATGGAACAAGGTAGCACATGTAAACACAGGGAAAGAGAGACAGTGAGACCGAGTGAGAGATGGGGCTGAGTTGAACTTATTTGCATTGGATTTATTTTATTATAAGTTATACACGTTGCATTAAACGATTATACACATGTGACTGGCGACATACAGATACCCGTCTGTTTAAGGCTAGTGTCTGAGTAACGTCATGGTATTAATGTGCTGCAAAGCTTGATTTAGAGCTTGCGTCTGCTCTCGTGCAACAGTTCTGTCCCAGACATAAAGGCACCAAACTGTACTTTGTCTTGTTGCTGGGGTGGGTGGCACCATAAAACTTTTTATGACCTGTACATCTTTTGTACATTTCATTTGCATCTTACGTGGGGAGGTACATGCAGGCACATGCAATAAGCTTCTTAGAGTCCTTAAGGCCAAATTAAACACGTTAAATGATTTTCACATTTGCAGTCAGTGGACCTGCCTGTAATTCCCTTTACAGCCACTAGATGCCGACAATGAGCCAATAAACAGGCAATAACGTGGGCCGGATGGGAAAACAGTCTGAATGCGTGCAATAATAATGCAAGCGGGAATAAAAAACAAAACAAAACAATGCAGTGAATGTTAAATATAAATATGATTTCATGTTAAAGTAATTTTTTTTTTGGGGGGGGAGGTAAATCCTGCTTGATTTAGCAAACGTGACCAAATGCCTGATTATACCTGATTATAATGTGAGGTGAAGTAGTTCTGATAATACCCCGGGGGATTCACAGGGACATGGATTTGGACGCACGTTCTCATCGTGTTTTGTATCTCTGTAACGCACGCTTGACTTGTTTGTAGTCTGATGTACTTGTTTTTCACCCGCAGCTTCTCGCTGCTTGCCTGCGGTGTTCCTTGCACGGGTTCAGGGAGGGGTCAAAACCGCCTGGCTCATTTGCATAATATATTCACGCGTCCGCTCTGACGTCAGCGCGTCCCGTATAAATACGGGCGGAGGCAGAAAATAGCCCCAGTCCTCCGACGGCGTTTCTCTGAAACGGAAGCTTGTAGAAGTAGCGCCCGGCTTTTTGCTTTTCATTTCTCGGGAAGCGCCTCAAAGAACCGCGAAAAGTTCACTTTAGTGTCCTGACAAAAGTCGCAAAAGTGGCGACAAGCATCATTCAAACGGGGTTAATCCTGAATATGAATGCGGAGATGTTCAAAACGCCAATGGAGGTGGCTGTTTATCAGCTGCACAACTTTTCCATCTCCTTCTTCTCGTCGTTCTTGGGAGGGGATGTTGTATCGGTCAAACTTGACAACAGGTAAATACTAGAAAAGTCTGCAAACCAAGAGTTTCTGTCTGTGTGGAGTTGTTTTCAGTCATAGAGCATGTATGTAGAGGCAGTTTCATTTGCCCAAGGCTCAGTTTGGTGTTGTTTCAGCAGCTTGCTATTATTCAGCCCCAATTTTGTCAACATGCTTATTTATACTTGTGTCCATGTGAACTAATGAGAGATATTTTTGCTTTCTTTTTGGTTTCCAGTGCCTCTGGTGCTAGCGTTGTGGCGATAGACAACAAGATCGAGCAAGCAATGGTAAGAAGGAATTCCCCTGAGATGCATGAATGCCACCTAAATTCCTTTCTCAGGCTTGGCCTTGAAAACAATGCAATGCGTCCAATCCATTATGTGATGCTAATATGTAAGACTAGAACGCTCATGCAGACTGCAGGTATTCCCGCACATGCCACGAGCGTCAGATGATCGTGTAACAAACAAACAGACATCAGATCGACTGAGGAAATGACATTCGGTCATGTAGCGCGTTGCGCTCCTCCTAAGAGCCAGTTCTCCAAATGCATTTATTAGCCCAAATTTTAAACATGGGAATTTAGCTTTAGCTTTAGATACCCCCCCCCCCCAACTGTAGTGATGAATGTAACAGGAAGGCTGAAAAGTAAATCTCCTCGCTTTCTTTTTTCGCCCAGGATCTTGTGAAGAACCACCTGATGTACGCGGTCAGGGAGGAAGTGGAGATCCTGAAAGAACAGATCAAGGAGCTGGCTGAAAAGAATAACCAGCTGGAGCGCGAGAACAGCCTGCTGAAGAACTTGGCGAGCCCAGAGCAGCTGGAGAAGTTCCAATCACGTCTCCCATCCGAGCCCCTGCTTCCGCTGGAGACGCAGGGGATGGAGACGTCCGAGCAGCGCGCCCAGTACAAAGGCTCGGCTGTGTAAGTGGCTCTGCATTGGGGCGGGCAGAGTCACGGCTCCCACTTGAAATGGACCTCACAAGTTGTCGTCATTGTTGATGTGCAGCTTCCACATGAAGCTGGCTGTACAGACGGGGAAGAAATAAAACCCAGACCTCCGACGTTTCCAGTGGCCTTTGCCTCTTCTGTAATATCCGACAATCTCTTCGGACTTGATGCAGAAAAAGAGAGAGTGATGTAGGTTACAGTATGACCGGACCACGGGCCGCGTGGAGGGGGAGCCCGGCCTAGTCTTTCTCTCGCTGCCTCTTGAGGGCGAGAGGGGCTTGTCTGACAGTGCTGGTCCTGAAAAAAAGCACCAAGGGGATGTTCCCTTAGAGACTTGCTTTCAGAGTCACAAGAGCCCCACATGGAGTTCTCAATGCTACAAGCTACCTGGGATTTCACATAGTCAGGCCTGTTGACTGTGCTTAGACTTATAAGCTCACATTAGTGGTCTCACATGCACACATCCACAAGAGCTTCTGTAGGTGAGCTGGACCTTTGGGTCTACCCTAACACATTGGTGATTTATTATTTTTTTTTAATCACGCGCTTCATAAGAATCTTCTGTATTCTTTGCAGATGGGGCTTGCTGCTTGTAAGGGATGTACCGCTTTGGTTTTTCGTTTGAAACTGAACAAAATCAACTCCTGTAAACTGTTGATTCCTTTGTGGGGGTAGTTATGTGTATAAATTTGCTTAGTTCTGTAAATTAGCACATGATGTAAAGAGAAGTGATGGAATGATGGAGTGAAGCAGCATCTGTTCTTTTTTTTTTTTTTTTTTTGCATGTCCACTCCTGATATTGCCAACTTGCTCACTGGCAGGACGTGTTTGTGTATATGCATGTTGTTTGAGGAAGACAACATGCTCTTGAGCTAACATTTCTAACTACCAAAGTCTCACTTCATACTCGTGTCACTCATGACCTTGTATGTGTGGCGAAGGTTTTGTTTTTTTTTGTCGTTGTTGTTGTTGTTGTTGTTGTTTTTTGTGTTTTTTTCAAACATGAGTGTTGTTGCTTCATTGTGTCCATTGAACAACGTTTTCAACAGTGTATGGATACAAAATGCACATAGCAATAAACCTTATGTTTACACTAAACCTTTCCTGACTCTGCTGCAGTTACTTAAAGTTATATATTTTTAATGCAGTAAATTGTAAGATGAATTTATAGCCGGTAGCTTGAACTATGGTAATAACTGATCGACATTAGCTTACATTTAGTAAATACATCTTCAGATATAATGTAGCATTTAAGTTCACATAAATAAGACCTTATGATTGACTTCAGTCATTTATAGTTTTTGGTATGCGTCCGATCCTAAAAAGAAAAAGAAATCCAGCACAGACACCATGTGAATTCGATAAAAGATAAAATAAGAGCCATTAACTTGAGCGTCCTCTTCTACAAAACATTGTCAAATCGATATATGATCGTTTGATATACTAAAATTGGGCATGACCATAGGAAGGAGTAATTCTCCCTAAGCCCTTTAGGCACACTTCCTGCACACCATGATTCAGGTAAATACCCTACCATTTCACTGAGGACCTTATGCAATGTACTTGCGACTCGAAAATAGGATTTTGCAATGTTGATTTATGCTGATAAGTAAATCTACATATAAACTGTAAGCGCCACTGGGCATCAGTTACACAGCAGATTTTGAGGAAATTCGCCATAAGAACCCGAGATGACCTCTAGCACGTACGAGTCTTCCATCGCTCTGTTCGAAGCGGAGAAACTCTCAACACTGGCGCATTTAGTGAAACTGGAGCAGTGTTGGGTTCCCAGGTGGCAAACTTTCACACAAATCAAAGCTCAACATTTCAGTACAACTCCTTACAAGACTCCACGTCCAAAAAAAGGGATTATGTGAAGGTTATGCAGTGCAGCTATCTCTTGAGGAATGTCCACTGGATCAAACTTTTCATGCATGCAGACTTCAAAAGAGATATCTGTTCGTGTTAGATTCACTCTGTCCTGAAACACGATAAGAAGTACTTAAATGTTTCTATGTCACGACTTTGCATTGTTTAGCTTTGGAATGGAGTGAAAGGAAAATAGTCTTCTTGATTGTTAGCTCTAAAAAAAAACACATCCTTAAAACTGTTTGAGTTATAAATACAGCTTTTGTTCTCTTCAGCAATTCTGATTAGTGCTTCTGAAGTGGTCTAAATGAAACTATGTCCCTGTCTGAGACTGGAACAGACACTTTCTCTCCACAATAATGCCTTTGGTAGGAATGCAAGTGCTCTTTGGAGTGGCTGATGGCTTCTGGCCTGGGTGCTGTACTTCAGCTTTAGCCAAGGAATACAAAAAAATACAAAACAGCTTTTATGCAACTCTCTTATGTAACTCTCCAACATCTGGATGAGTATGATGTGGTGAGCTGTTCTGGATATCAGGACTAGACTGACTGCAGTCTGCCTTGCATGCAAGTTATTTGCTGCTAGGTATTTTAAAAATCTATAACAGACATGCCTGGTCCCAGGAAGAGAAAGGAGGGAAAGAAAAATGCAGTAAAGAGGAAAAGATATAACTTGCTACATTTTGGATACAACTGCTTTACAAAACGCTCGTCCTGTATCCCTTATAGTATGCATGAAATGGTTTCATGCACTTTTGTGTTGCTGACTGAATGAACATTCAAGTTCAAGTTCAACTTTATTGTCACTGTTACAAGAACAATGAAAAACTGTCTGGTACTTCGCAGAAGCAGCGTAATAAGTTAAATTAAAAACCTAACATTCATTAAAAACCTAGAAATTAAGAAGGAACCTGTATACAATGTGAAGTAGCAAATTAAAATTAAATTAAGTGCAGCCAGCTGTATACAGCGTAACGTGCAAACTTATATGGATCAGAGTTTATTACTAATTGTGACTACTTGTGGGTTGAAACTATTTCTTAGTCTAGTGGTTTTTGTCCTAAGGGCAGAAAATGGCTCTGCTGACCAGTCTGAGAGAAATAAATCACTTTCTAATCATCATTAAAATGATTTGTGAAGTGTGTCAGATGCTATTTTGGCCATTTTTCAGTGCCGTCACTAATATGGATATATAGTTAACTAGTTGTTCACCATGTACATAACTTTATACAGTACCAGTCAAAAGTTTGGACACACCTCCTAACTCAGTGTTTTTTATTTTCTTTTTGGAACGTAAAAGATACTTCACGGCTTGAAGTAATGATGATCTCTTGTTTCTCTTTACTTAGCTGAGTTGTTCTTGATATAATATGGATATAATATGAACAGATGTCCAATAGGGTAATTTAGTGTATTTGTATTATTTAATATTTACTGCTTGATGATCTCAAACTCATTAGGAAGGCGAGAAATTCCACTTATTATCATTTGACAAGACACTCCTGTTACCTGCAAAGCATTCAAAACTCACAAAGTTGCTTAAGATAATGCCAAAAGTGTACAAATCTGTCATCAGGGTAAACAGTGGCTACGTTGAAGAGTCTAAAATATGAAACATACAGTATATATTTTTTAAACACACTTTTTTGTTTAACAAATAATTCCATATTGGTGTCTATTGGTGTGTTTTTAATGGATAGGTTTGCTGTAATATGTGTTTGCCTCCTGCCTAAATATAGCCCTGAAGACGTTTAATGCCTCACTGCATTGTAATGTTCGACATCGACACATTGTGGAAAATCATAGGCGCTATACAATGCCTGAACCTTGTTAGATCTTTTATGCTTGATTTAGGCAGGTGCATCCTGTAGTGAAAAAAAGGTTTTTACATCAGGAAGAGCCTAATGTCACTGACATGTGATTGGCTCATAGCCCAAGCTCATGAAAGGCTTATAAATATGTTACAAGGCAAGTTTTCTTTCTTTTTTTTTCCGTTTTTAATTTATTTTTTATTGCACGTTGCACAGCGGCTTAAAGCGAGCATTATATGTGGCGGATTTATAAAGATTCGCGTAAAGCATTGTGGAAAGGCATCAAATAAAACTTTTAGCTGGGGGATAAAAGTAAGAACATGCAAGGTTGCAAGTACCATGCTGTGCAAACACAAGGCAAGTCCTTCTCTATTTAGTGTTGAGGAGTTCAACAACACACAGCTCGTTTCTCCATAAGTGGCGCGTACTGTAAGTCCCAACTACCAACACAAAGTGCTGTATTATCCACATCCGCCGACCCTCATTTCTGGTTTGCTGTGACATTCATACACCTTTACACATGGATTCACATGGCTGGTGACATTCATAAATCTGGTGTCTGTAAGCAGACCTTTGATGTTAGACATCATCCTCATCTATTATTTTATTAGTATTAATCCTAAATCAGTACTGGTGATGTTAAGTTATACCTGTATAAGTGATAAAAAAGGGGTTATTTATAATTAAAATATATTCAATAAATTATTAAAGACTGGTCTTCACAGGAAAATGCAAAAAAAAAAAAAAAAACCCAAACAAACAAACAAAAAACCCCCATCATCCTCATCGTTTATTCTTATGTACCTGAAGGGACTATTTATTACTCTGGTGTAACAGAATTATTTGAAGTTACCTTCTCGATGTTTTCTATATTTTCTGTCAATGACTCAAAGTTCCTTGTGAATCTGTTTTGCTGTGCTGTGCATTTAAAGAGCACTAAAATGGACTATGGAAATCCTAATGAGGAACGTAAGAGCTCTCGTATCCGCGTGCGAATCATACACTTAGCTTACAGACTAGCTATCGCACATGTTTTACATGGGTTTTGCAAAATTCCAGCTAGATCATCCTAACCAGCTAAAAAGGAACTAGTTGTATATTGGAGTAATAAATAGCAATTTAAACAACAACAACAACAACATATAAATTGCTAATACCTAGCTAGTAGCAAAATGAGCTAACCAAGCTACACTCTACAAATGCTGTGGTAAATAAACCAACGAACAAAAACAAAGGCATAAAGCAGTTCACACGGTTCCATTTAAACAACAAAGATTAAACCTAACCTTCATATTAAGATACGTTTGCGTGTTGTTCACGAGCGGTCGAGCTTGAGGCAGGGGGTCAACTTAAAAAAGTGAAAAACGAAGTCATGTGACTTTCTTTGTTTGAAAGTATGTCTTTCTGGCATAACCCGAGGGAAATATAGTTGAGCAAGTGTAATTTTAAGCACTTAACACCATTTTATCTCTCTCTGTCCTCCACTAATTTACTTTCTGATAAGAGCTTGAGACATCACAGAGTGTTTGTCGAGCTCCGAAACCCACGCCTTTGTCTTTCCCATGCCAGGTCTTGCCGAGTGTGGAAATGTACTTGCATGTTGCTGCACTAAAACTGCAAAAGAACAATGTTAAAAGTATCGTTATTGATGGTGCAGTTTTCTTTGTGCGCTGGTCCCTCGCTTTATCTGAAAGATTTATCCATTTAAAACACTTAATGGGGAATGTTGTTACAGGAAAATAATCAGTGCTGTGGTGGGGTGATGCGGCCCAATGCTAAACAAATTACTGTTAACACTCCGAAAGTTGATTATTTTCCAATAACAGTCTCCTCCATCGTGGTTCATCTTATACCACGGCAAACTGCCAGTGACTGTCATTTTTGATTTATTAATGAACGACATGTCATGATTGTTAACAATTTATACACTAGCTACAACATTAAATGTTATGGACTATTTGGGAGTTAGTTCCTGTTATCACTTATGTTACAGCAACCACAACACTAACAGCAACAAGAAAACGCAGATCGTCACATTTCAGAGAAACCAGAAAACACAAAACCCTCCGTCCTGAAGACTTCCCATGGTGGAAAACTGTTCCAAAGCACTGACTCTGGAGACTCCTTCCACATTATGTAACTGTCTTCAACAAAAATCCTCACCATATCAACGATTACATATTTTTCTTTGCTAAATAGCACTTTTTAAAAATCCATTTATTGCTAACCTGAGATCATGTGAAATGTGTTTGCCATGCGACTCTCTGCGAATGAGTTACTAGAAAAATGATAATGTGTTCGAGGCTGGCCTTTAATTTACACCTGACCTGAGATTTAAATCACAGCCAGAAATACTGTCAGCGCTGCTGTTATAGAAAATGTATCAACACCACTTGACCAACTCAAACGAAGAATTAACCTGTGCTGTGGTATTGTCAAATGTCCGATTGTTCAAATGTAGAGGTTTGAGCAATATTAGGTGCACGGACATAGATGAACCTGTACTTTTAACTGCTGAGTCGACTGTCCTAAATTTCCACTTCACAATAAATAACAACCTTAGCAGAAAGTCCAGGAAGGAGTGTAAATGTTTGTCATTTTTCCCCTTTGATAAGTGCGTTGTGCAGCCCGTAACCTCCTACTTTTGTTCTCTCCTGTTTGTGGTATTAACTATGTCAAGAATGTAGCCAACCCACAGCATCTCATGCTAAATAAATGTGGCGGAACAAAGGCCGACAGCGTGATGTGGAGGATTTAGTTTAAAGCTGTGAAGTTCAGAGTTTCACCACGAGACATGCACAGACTGAGATTTAACCCAGAATCCAGTGTGAATGCGTTCACCTGGACTAAGGGGTGTGCAAGGGAGGTTCAAGTATTACATAATACTGTATATTTGCAGCATACCGAGTTTTATTTCTCGATATTGTCCACTGTACAAGAAGCCTGTTTCTAACATTTCGATGGTACTGGAGTACTGTGTGATTTGCGCTGGAGGAGAACTTTGCGGTGAGGTGTTTTCCAGCGTACGGTGACGAGAAACCATTAACATTACATGTTTATAATGCACAGTGAGCAGAAGATACTGTATTTGCATGCCTCTAACCTGTGCATAAATGCAAACAAATGATGCAGCATTTTAAATTAGTTTGTGTTGCTGTGTTTCTTCAGTGGAAACGAAAAAAGTCAGTATATGATCATGATTGTCGAAAATATTGCCGAAGCTTTTCTGTCTTATTAAACTCGAAGCACTTTTTCCCACAACAATCGCAGGTTCAATATATCCACAGATCAAACAGTATACGTTGATGGCTATTAGGTTTCATAAGGGTGAGCAAAACATCCTGAAGCTACAAGAGTTATTAATACTTGCATGACGTGCGTAATTATTGGTGTTTCGGAGTCAGTTACATGACATTTATACTGACAAACGCTTCAACCATGTCCCATCTCACACCATTGCTCCCAGGATAGAATCCAGATTCAGGCTATATATTCATAAAAAAGACTAGCCAGTCCACTTACTGACATGTTTTGGGGAAATGTGAGGAAACTGGAGAAATGGAGAATGAATGCAAGGGCAAAACTCTGCACCGAACTTAACCCAAACTCAGAACGTGCCAGGGACCTTGGAGCTGTGAAGCAGCAATGCATTTCATTCTTTAAGCAAATTATACACTCTGGTCTGGTCTTTATTCACCTTCCAGAGTCCTCGCACACCGATGGAAAAAAAATACCCAAAACATAACACCAGCATAATACAAAGCACTGCCTGCTGACGGACTGTTTTCAAATCAGAGAGTTCAGAAATGAGGGCCTTTGTCGTGACAGCTAATCCCCGCGAAAGAAGTGCCTGCACGCACTAGCTACTTAGTGGGCCTGTCTGACTTGCACTCACACGTGCACACACACACACGCACACACACACACACACACACACCCACTGCACAAACACCAAGCTGAAAGAGGACAAACACAGGTCAGTCTCAGCGGCACTGCCGGACTATACCTGACCTCCTGAAATTGAAAGCGTGACATATTGTGACTAACAAGACAAATGGTATCCTGTAGCTTTACTATTAAAACAGATACAAACATTCAGCACAGGTTGTGTGTAGGTGGGCAGTGGACAGCGACCAACCGAGTTTGGATTTGCATCATGAAATCATGACTGCAGTGTGAAATTCAGACTGTTCCCTTTAATACAGGAGGATCTTCTAGAAAATGCAACATTTTAATGCACGCTCGTCCAATTTCTAAGGTCATTGAATTATACAGAGTGTAGCAGAAGTCTGAAGCCCTAGCCATTTTTTCGTTTTTCCTTTAAAATTCTTGTACTCAGCATATACACAGACATCGCAGAAGTAAACAGACACCCCTCGTTACATTTTATCCATGCTATATAACAGTATATTAATTGCTTATAGCCACTAGCCATGCTGCGAACACCAGAAGCAAAAGAGTTGTGTGATTTTCAAAGAGGGTGTATTGGGGTCAGTCTGAGGGTGGACTTAGCCAGCGTATGATTGTACAAAATCTTGGCAAAATTCCTTTTGCTACAATCAACAAAGTGATTGTGCAATTCAACAGCAATGGAAAGGACTCATCAGCATCATGTTCAGGTCGACCCGGACCCTCGGACAGGGGTCTTCAGACTGCAAGCGGATTGATGAAAAAATCCCCGTTGTAGGGCCGCTGATGTTGCAGAGCGACTCCAAGTGAGAGGGAGTACTTCTTCCGTCAACTTGGCTACTATGGCAGAGCAGCTAGGAGGAAGTTTCTAAATGTTTTTTTTTTTTTTTTCAAAAATGACAAAAATGATAGTGTCTATTTACTTCTGAGATGTCTGTGTACACAGATGTTGCGAAGTCTGAGGCTGTGAATTTGAGCATTTGTTGTAATATCTGTATTTAAATAAATCTTTGCCAATGATCGAGACTTTAGGGACATCCTGTGTAAAAGAAAGTTTAAACTCATCCTACAATTTTTGCATTTAAAATCAAGTGTCTCAGTATAAGGGTGGTATAATGGTACCGAAAGTTGTTTTACCGTCTCACAGTTCCAGGTACATGGCTGGATCCTGCGCTTGGGTTTACTGTCTGTGTGGAGTTTTGCTTGGTCTCCCAGTGTCCCAGGTCTGGGGTGTTGGCTGTGCTAAATTCCCCTAGTTGTAAATACAGTAAGTGTCTGAATGTGTGTGTGTGTGTGTGTGTGTGTGTGTGTGGTGCCCTGCACTGGATCGGTGTCCCATTCAGGGTGTATCCTGTCTCATGCCGAGTGTTTGGGGATGGGCTCCGGATCTAGCACAACCCTGAACAGAATAAACCTGCTGGTACTAAACATGAATGAATGAATGAATGAATGAAAAAATGTTTGTCAGTGTCTAATCTGAATGAAAAAAAAGGAGTTAGAAAGAAGGGGGTTAAAAAAAAGTTAGAAGAAAGGATTCTCAAGGGCTCCATAACCTCCTCAGACCCAAACCCTAACGTTATGTGCCTTGGAATATCTCTTGCCTGTTTCTGTTCCTTTACACCTGATAACTATTGTGCTTACTTAACGTCTTCAAACAGGAAGAAGTTTGGCAACGTTTCTTACATGTATATGAGGATCTTACAGCCACCACCACCACTACCACAACAACAACATCAACGCTGTTGTCGGGTATTATTCGTCTTCTTCCACTTAATCCTGTTCAGGGTCGTGGGGGGAAGCTGGTGCCAATCCCAGCTGACATCGGGTGAGAGGCGGGACACGCCCTGGGCAGGTCACCAGTCTACTGCAGGGCAACACACA
>JAQLOM010000002.1:15333557-15345552 GCA_030068315.1 Chrysichthys thysi
TATCTATCTATCTATCTATCTATCTATCTATCTATCTATCTATCTATCTATCTATCTATCTATCTATCTATACATATGTATATATGGAGAGAGAGAGAGAGAGAGAGAGAGAGAGAGAGAGAGTGAGTGCAGGCTTAGCAGTTATTATCTGCATTTATAATTACATCAGTGGAAGGTCCTCACAAGGATAGCAAGACAAACCTTTGTGTGTGTGTGTTCAGGTGTGCGTGTGAGTGCCTTACCTTTAGGTTGGCCACCAGTCACACTAAAAGACACTTCCTACCAAGATATTACATTCTCCCTGGTGACAGGGAGAGTACAAAGGAACTCCATTTGATTTTCTGAGAGTCGAGATGCAATTAGCGTCCGATTTTGCATGCAAATTGAATTACTTGTTTCTGTGGGACCTTAAGACCTCACAGACATAGGCTATTCCCTGCGTGTCCCTGAAGCAATGTGGGTCTGGCAGCATTAACATTTGATAAGAGGAGTCGTTTACAAGTCCCAGCTGCCTGCGAGATGCAGACGGTGACCTTTCAAACCACTGTAAATCTCAGACCTTTAAGACTTACACTGTTCTTGTCTGGGCCATCGGAAAGTTGCCTTTATTCGTCCACCCAAAGCACAGAGGGTTTTTTTCTTGTTTCGTATTGTTTTACCTTTTTTTTTCTTAGATAAGTCTCAGTGTAATAGGATTACTTCCTGGACAAACCCACAGTAATGCCTGCTGCTGCAAAAAAAAAACAACAACCCACAAACATACAAAAAGAACAAGCAAAAACAAAACAAACAAAAAAAACCCTAATGCGCTATTATTTCTGGTATGATAAATTTGGTGGTGAAACATTATTAGGTTTCATCTTGCGACGGCATTTGTTTGCCTTTGTACTGTTGCCATGGAATCTGTGTCTTGTCAAGAAGAGGGTTCACCTAGTAGATCTTATAAGGTACATTAGGAAGCTCATTGTGGTGATTGATTTTCATCAGTGGCCAGTTGTAGATCATTCTCCAGAAAATCCTGTTTAATCTAATTGGTGTACATTGTAAAACACTCTGTTCAGACAGAGCAAGGAAGCGAGCATGTGAGAGAGAGAGACAGCGAGAGAGAAAGAGAGAGACAGCGAGAGAGAGAGAGAGAGAGACAGAGAGCTTGCAAGAGGAAATAGGATAGAATCTGAGCCCGTGGCAAAAAGTTTGAATTTGAATAAGCAAATAATAGAAGCTAACCAAGAAGGTGAAAAGAACATCGCCGCAGCAAAGCGCAAAAGTGTAACCGATACCCGTTTTCAGCCTAATGACTTCATGAGTTTATCAGGAATATAAGCAGTCACATGCTGATCCTGAGAGCGTGCTAGATCCAATTTGAAAAATAGCACCATGCAAGTGGTAAGGTGACTGTTGCCATAGGAATATGTAGGTGTGTTAATTGGTACATTCGTCAACTGAAGGTGCCACCTGCCCTTTATAGTACTCTCCATGATGAAAACACTGATGCTGATGCCAAAAAAAGCTTTTTATTCTGAACCATACATGGCATGGCTACAGTTGGTGTATATCTGCAGACCCTGTACTTATAACGAAATGGCATGGAGAGAACTCAAAATTTCTACCTGCTGCCTACAAGACAAAACTGGTACCATGTGTTTGCAGGTCTGTATATTTGTATGCTCTCTCAATCACTCTCTCTCTCTCTCTGCCTCACTCACTCACTCTACCTGTACTGAACAGCATCAATGTTTGGCAAAAATGCTGGTGCCGAACGTGTGAATTTCACACACTCTGTGCGTCAGACCAGTAACACCCAGGTTATAACGTCAGCAGTTCCCCTCCTATTGAAACTGTCATAACTGAGAGATGCACAGACTCTGGTCCATTCCTTTCACATTTCTGCCAACGTGGATATATTGATATGGGTGTTCAAGATCTGGAAAGCATTCTACGCCTAGTCGGAATGGTTAAAGTTAACCATAGGGGCTTGGGAAAAGGCGGAGCTCGGTTTTGTTGTTGTTTTAACCCTGCACTACCCCTGGGGTCATGTTTTATTTTACTCTTATATTCCACCCAGTCATTGGTTGATGGACATGCCAGGAAGTCTCATAAGGACCATTTCATAACATGTAACAGGAAAGGGTTAATAATAATAATAATAATAATAATAATAATAATAATAATAATAATAATAATAATAATAATAATAAAAAACAACAGTTTTTCTGTTCTCGGAGTCTGTATCGTCATTTTAGCCAATGGCTAAAAATAAGGAAAGGGTTAAGGTTAGGACTGCCTTCTGTTCGGCACTCAAATTCTGAACCAGTGAATAAATCACACTTTTCCATGATCTTCAGAGCTTTCGTTTATGTATTGTTTGTTTATCATGCCATAAAATTCACCCACGTCTTTCGAGTACTGTAGTCTTTGCATCCTTCAACAAAATAAATAAGGTGGTCTGTCTGCACTCATTAGTCATATGATCAAGAAAACATACCACACCAAATAACCATGGAGGTATAGAGTCACTGAACACTATGTGTAGTGTTATAAAGAACACTGGGCACGAGATATCTGGATACACTATAAACCCCAGAACATGGATGAAACCTACATGGACACAGGAAGAACATGTGACGCTCCAGTTGTTTTCCACACAGCAGTAACAGGTGTGATAGCGTTGTGTTGCTAAATGTGTATCAGCGCTCCTACAGCCTACAACAGTACTATGGTCAGAAACTGAGCACTAATGAAGGCCTGACGCACAAGTAACATCAATTGTGCATGGCATAATATAAGCTATAGTGTATAGTTTATCTAACCATATACGTACAAGGGGGATCAACCAAATATGTATTAACGTGGCTAATAAGAGTAGATAGTGTTGTGGAAAATTCTCTCTTTAACTAAAACCCTACAACAGTGTTTCATTGTGCATGTACCAGCACAACACACATAACCGTGTCATTGCCACTGATGTGCTGAGAATAACCCAGCACGCGAATTATGTCTACTCTGCAGTGGTCCTTTTCTGCCGATGGACAGGATTGTAAGGGTCTGATTAATTGTTCAGAACAACAAGTAGGCAACAGTCAAGTTGACCTGGTAAAATGGCTAACGATTGTATATACAAGCTGATGCATGCATTGTCAAACGGATGTTTACACCTCCCGTCAAATATCTATTGGGGAAACCTAGCGTTTGAAAAGCTTTGGAAAACTTGGCGAGAAAAACAAAAACGGATTTCGAGTGGAAAGCACCCTTAAATACAAATATCATTTGTTCAACACAACACCGTCCACTTTAATAGGAACCCCTGTATACTTGGTCATTGGTGTAATTACCCTATCAAGCAGTCATGGGGTGGAAGCACAATGTATATAATCATGCAGATTCACCTAAGGTTCACATCAAATCCCAGAATCTGAGCTTAATGACTTGGCATGGTTGGGTGTGCCAGATGTGGGTTAAGTATTTCAAATACTGCTAATCTCCCGGGATCTCAGGTACAACACTGTCTAGGTTTACAACAGAATGGGGCAGAAAACTAAATAACATCCAGTGAGAGGCAGGTCTGCGTGGGGAAATGGTTCATTGAGGAAAGAGGTCAGAAGAAAATGCCGCAGATCTGCCCCTCACTGGATGGCTGCGCCTGCGTTTTGAGCCGACAGGAAATGTATAGTAACACAAGTATCCACTCTGTACAACATGCTTAATTTTGAGGCTACAACAGCAGGAGACCAGATCGGGTTTCATGTCCATCAGCCGAGAACAGGAATCTGAGACTATAGTATAGGCACACGATCACAGACAGACAGAATATTGGAAAAATGTTACTTGAGCTTTTTTCAGTCTGCCCACATGAGCTGCTGATTGCATAACTGCCTGATTAGGAAGGTTGTCCTAATAAAGGGGTTGGGAAGTGTGCATTGTGGTTTAATCACTATCCTGATTTGTACTTGGATACCTAGACAGACTGTAACCAATCTAGCCTTGTGAGCAATTGCTTTGTTTGCTTAGGACCATTTTCTGTTTCGCTTTCTTTTTCTCTCTTGTTGTTTTTTTTTTTTTTTTTTTTTTTTTTTTTTTTTACCAGACCTACTCTTGTACCAAGCTCCTAGAGGAGAACCTTCGGTCTGCTGACAAACAAATGACTATTACTATGACATATTTGCTGTTCCCCTCTGCTGTCTGAGGTGGTGTTATTGGACTGAGCACCACAAGGACAAAGTAAGAAGCAAAGGATTTGTCCAACAAGCTTTGAACACACGCAGACACTGGAGTCCTGATGTAAAGTAAAATCTCTTTTCAGAGCACACAGCTGAGACACAAAGACCGTCTACAAAATTTATTACAACTACAAAGTGAACGTGGAGATGCATAATTCATAAACTACTCTGGTTATGTGCGTGGCGAGAAAAAAAAATGCGGTGTAAGATATTCTATGGACTGACACAAAAATCTACCAAAGGTTCGGGTTTTTAGAATGTGATCATTTGGTCGGTTGCAAGGGCAGTCACTCATTCATTAAGAACGATATATTACCAGTGCATGGCATCAGACATCCAAGAGAAGGCCTTATCCAAGAGCAGGGAAGATAAGACTAATGGGAATAGGCTGATATATGAGACTCGATAGGTGTGATGAAGGAGGATTTGGAAGGGATATAGCTAGATAGTGACATGACATAATCTGTTCCCCTTCATATTGAGACGGCAGTACTCTAAGCCTGCTCTGATGGGCACAAAGCTCAGACAGCAGAACATGCTGGAGATCTGAACCCCAGCTGCGCGTACAGCATCAGAGACGGCCTGACACGCAATGTGGAGATGAACATAATCACCTTGTCATAAAACAGCAATAAGGGGAATACGAGCAGTCATCTATAGAGCATTCTGCCTGCAGCTCAGTAAGAGGCTTTGTACATGTGGTTGACTGCATGGCAAATTCGATTGAAAATGAAGAGTAGGATACATGATGAAAATAAGATGAAAAATCCTTCATTTTCTCAATAAGAGGTTGGTGAAAACATTTCTTCATCGATTTTTTTATTTTATTTTTTTATTTTTTTTGGTGGACTCTTAAAGGCACGATACGAATCAATGAGAAATGAGTCAGTAAGCTTAAAACCACAGAAGTCGGACTTTCTTGGATTCATACGCTGAGTGTACTTTATTTTTGGTTCTGGTAAAAAAAAAAAAAAAAAAAAAAAAACTATCCCAGTTTAAAGCCCACGCATTAATGAGTGGTCAGGTCCCTCGATGGTCGCTGTAGTTGGCGAGAAGTGCTGAGTGAGCAAACGAAGCCGAAGCTCTCTGAAATATCTCTTGCCGGAGCGGGAGGAAGGGATCGGATGCTCAGCTCCAGCTCCCTGGGCAACTTTGTCTGAGCAATGGCTCAACAAGCCTTTTGTGCCAGCCTCTCTTCGACGTGAGGCTTCTCCAACCACAGTGAAGCCAATTAGAGCTGTGTTCTTGAAAGAGCAGCAATTATTCTTTCGCACGACATGCATGACTCCTCACGTTCCACCCATTATTATCTCCTGGCTCCCCCTCTGCGAGGACCTGGCAAACTATTCACGCGTCCCGACTCCTGCGAGCTTCACTGAGCCGGGCTGTCCAATGCTGCAGTCTGACGCCGACAGGGCAGAGCTAAAATAGCGCACGGAATAAAAGCGTGCGGGCGAGCGCAGCAATGAAAGTGCTGGTTTCAATCATAGCCCCCTGCTTACTCGCCAACGATGTCTCATTCAAATGCATGGTAATTGCTTGTCTAATGTCAGAGCACAAAAGCGTCAGTGCACTGGAGAGGTCAAGGAACCGGGCTCAAATGAGCTGCTGCTGTTCTAATCTGAAGTTGGAGGTGTTTTGTGGTGGCCATTAGTAAGGCACGTACTAAGGACTATGTAAATCACCTCTAAAAACTCACAGGGGAAAAGCTATCATTAAAACAAGCCATGAATAGATATTGCAATGAGAGAGGCCATAATAAGCTTTGTCCAGGCTTGCACGTTACTCTGCATGGATAATCGCCGTGGCAATTATAAGTCACTGTAGGAGGTGCTCCAGCACAGCCCTGGGAGGCCTTTCCACCACAGGTGCTCACTCCCTGTGGTCCCCATATTCTATAAACCCATGTAAGCACGTGAGTAAATTTGGTGCTGGGGGTGGAGGTCTCCTGTGCCGTGAAAGCTCTGGGAAATGCAAAACAGCCTGTTAATGCAAGATACATCTCTGTGAATCAATCAAATTCAGCATTATGGATCAGTTTAGTTTTTTGGGGTTTTTTTTTTAGAAGAAATGAACCAGCCATGTGGAATTAGTTCTTGCGGTTCGAATGAAATTCCTCCTTGCTGTCTCCCCTGTAGAGCTCTTATGCAATTCCTCATATCCTTCCTTCCAATTTCAGCATGGCATTCCCTCATCCTCATCAATAAAAAAAAAAAAAAATCTCCACGCAAGACACTTGCCTCCTAGATAAATGTTAAGAAATCATTATAGCCTTTGGGTTTTTCAGATCTTTTTCGGAGCAAGCGACTCTATGATCATATCAAGGCCTCATAATGAAAATTAAAAAAAAAAAGGAAATTTTGATGGAAGAAAGACGCTGTCTTTTTTTTTTCCCCCGCGCAGTTCAGGAGGAACAAAGTTTCATGACTGAGCAATTCCCTCCTTTTATCTGGGCCTGAGACATCTCGCTGGCTTTAAATTTGTACACGCTACACTATCCCTCTGGCTGTGCACTAATCCCAAACAGGCGATGCTGGAGTCTTCGGATTTGTGGATACATGTACCCACGCAGCCGTGCCTCTCTGACCTGCCTGAGCCGCTGTTCTATAGAGATGCTTCTCCTCAAAAAAGTGAGCCTCTCTAGCCAGTGGCTTTGACCCTGAAACCCAATCATAGGCAACACAGAGCAACAAAACATTCCCAGGGCTGTCATCTACAATAGACACGCAACCGCAAGACCTTGTTTTACAGCGCTGTCGTCATAATCAATAAGAGACTCGCCAGCTCCAAGGTCCTGCTGCGGCACATTTCCCATTCGCTCACTCGCTTTCTCTCTCACTCGCTTCATGCTTTTCCTCTCTCTAACTCTTATCCTTGCTGACTCCCACATGCGCTGGAGAGAATGGACTCAAATAAATTGATTTGATGGTATTGCTGATGTCGGATAACGTGAAAAAGCCCAGTGGAAGCTGTCAACAAGGACCCAATCAATCACCGTGCCACCGGTGTATTTATCCGGCCCCCTCCCCGTTGCAGCGGGGCTCTACAGAAATAATTGTTTATTAGAGAGACTAATCTAGTTCAGAGGGCCTGTTCACATGCCGACCACGGCGGTGTCGGCGCAAAGAGATGGAACACGTTCATCGGCCATAGCTCCACAAGACGGATAGCTTGAAACACTTAGATAAGAGAGACAGTGCAAAATAAGTCCCAGGCATCTCGCCGACACAAAATAGAGTGGCATCAGCCAGGCCTGTCATACCACGGCTCAAATAAATTGATGCTCAGCCTGTCCAATGGGGCTGCTAATTGTGTCTTCTTTTACCTGGAAGGTTTTGTCAGCGTGCATCTGTCATTTATGACATCTGTGAAATGACAGTCTTCCAGGTGTGGAGAGAGGCGGATGCTGGGTCACAGGCGCCATGGCATGGTGACAAGGGATGTGCTCGCTCTCAGCCATCACTTCATTAATCTTGAGCTAAGATGTTAATCCCAGTGGCTGTTTGTTTAAGCCTGACTGCTTCCTTGTTTTGCTGAAGTGTGAGTGGGACCGACTTCTTGCTCCCGCAGGGTTTGATCCCACGCCGTCTGCTGATGCAGAGACTTGAACTCACTTCTGCTGAAATCCTAGTTTCATAATGTAGCATCGCCAAACCAAATAAAGCAATTCTAAGGCTTCTTTCTCTGTTGTCTTCCTGGTAAGGTCTAGAAATAGGAAGGCATCTGTGGTCGATGAAACGAGTCACAAAACTACTTTCAAATCAGATCAGGGATTGAACTAACTGAAGTTGGAAATGTCCACAGAATTACATCATTGAATAAAAAAAGCAAACAAAAAGCATATCTTGGAACCTGATTCAATCGGCGTTTGTTCGGCTTTTCTTTAACACTCACACTTTAAGCCTGAGTCCGACAAATTGTAGCATGCATAGCTTTTTTTTTTTTTGGTCATATTTTGGTAGTGTGTAGTTCAGCTATTAACTTCCTGCTTCTGAAAGAGTTGCTATATATTACACTGCATACTTATTATATTGCATGATGCTCTGTAGCTGTATGCAACCGACTATGTGACAGTAGCACCAAAAATTAGTCCTACACAGCAAACTATTACAGCATATTAGGTCTTTTGGGAATGTGGCCCTCTGGAACACTGACAGCGTGCTGCAAGTGCCTGCTGCAATGATACGTGACAAATATATATGGACTAGGATTTTAAAAAAAGACGCAGAGGTGTCTTTGGTACACGAATTCGACAAATTTCTGTTAAAACTATTCTGAAAACTTTTTTTTTAATTCTAATGTGCAATTTGCCCTTTTATATTACGGATACTGACAGTAATGAAGTTGCGGGAAAAGGCTGGTTATTGCTTCCTTTCACCTGCATAGAAATATAACATGAATTAACATTGTTACAATATCTTGCAAATGACTAAATGTTTCTGCCTTCAGGTCCAAAATGCTATTATGAATAATGCTGTATAATACTTTTACCTCATGGGGTAGAAATAAATGCATTTGCGAGTGGTGAAGCACCATTTCCATTAATGCTTGTGTGCAACATTGGTTCTGGTTAACTAAAGGTGGTGTTTAAAGGACTGCATGACAATTGCATAAGGCCTAAATGACATTTGATTTAAACCTACATAAATATTTGTAATACACTGGAACCTCGACTCACGAACTTAATTGGTTCCGAGATTTGTTCGCGTCCCGAATCAGTTTTTCCCATTGAAATAAACGTAAATGCAATTAATGTGTTTCAGCCCTCAAAAACATGTTTTTAAAGTGTATTATGGGTTTATATGTGGCAATAAAACATAGAATAAAATTAAAATAACCTTAATTATAGATAAATAAAACTAAATTAAATAAACAGATGATTTTAATGTGTGTTACCTTTGCAGGTGGATATGTTTTGCGATTATTTCTTTTTTATTTCAACTGTTATAAGCTTAGGCTTCTTACTCTCACTACCATTTCCACTTTCTTGGGATCCAGAGTGAAGCTTATAGAGCACAAATGCAGAGAAACACAATGAAAAAATGCACTGAACATGTTCACACCACGAGTGCTTGACCGGAACTGAAGGTTTGTGCCACGAAGCGTGGGTTGGCTTCTTGTACATCAGTCGAGGCTTTGTTTGTCAGTCGGTACAAAATCTGTTCAGGAATTTAGTTTGTACATTGATTTGTTCGCCATCTGACCCGTTTCTGAGCCAAGGGTCCACTGTACTTTTGTTATACTCCAACAGACTGCTTTTCTGTTTAAGTGTTATATCATAGCTAAGTCCAATAACCTTGATATTTAGTGACATAACGCTTTCCAAGCCGACACTACTAACCTTATGTAGTGTTATCTATATTTTCGACAGAGATTGTGTAAAACTTGTGTACATTGCAGGTAATCGCATTATTATAGTCAACATAACCTTGAGGATGAGCTCATTATTATCCAAGACCAGTGTAACACTATGACACTATCTGTACCTGTGTCTGAAAATATTTTAAATCTCACTTGTTGGATTATTATTTTTGTTTGTATTCTTCTTCATCCTAGTGTTAGCCCCACGCCGTGCAGGGTCTGCTGTCTGCACAAGCCACCTAGGCATTGCATCATCCGATGGGACCATGGAATACCCCAACCGATGTGTCGCTCCGTCTATCTTTGACACACTCACACCTATGGGCAATTTAGGGCAGCCAATCCACCTAATGTGCATGTCTTTGGACAGAGGGAGGAAACCGGAGTACCCGGAGGAAACCCACGCAGACATGGGGAGAACATGCAAACTCCACACCGAAAGGCACCCATGTGGAACCCAGGGCTCGAACCCAGGATATAAACAAACTATTTGCCTAATTTAAACCATGACAATTACCAACCAGAATGAATGAGTGCTGTAAATGCTTACATTCCTCTTAATGAATATGGTCTTTCTTTGTCCTGGGAATATTATACCTTTAGCATTCACCAAGATGAAAGGAAAAAACCTCCATGTGTCTGTTTTTGCTGCCTCCTGATTGATCCCAGTCCTGAGGCATGCCTCTAGTGTCAACCAGGCACTGTATGAAGCTTTCCGGGTTCCCAGGTTATTTATTTATTTATTTTTTTATTTTTTTATTTATTTTTACCTTTTCTTATTTCATTGCATATAATATAGCAGAAATAAAGAACAACCATAAACGAAGCATTATGAATAATAAAGAATAACCATAACCATAATCATATAAACAGTAATCTATCCATTGTTATATAAAGATAAGTCCAGATATTGTAACCACAGTCTAGCGAAATATTGTTTTCATTTACATCTTTAAAACCAGTAAACCTGGGTGGGCATCAGGGGGGATTGCTATGCTCTGCTCTGCTCTCAGTGACTCAACATTGATTTTTAACTGGAAAAGTCAGCTTATGGTTGCAGTATCATGTACCCTCAATATTTGCTTCTTTTCTCACTCACCTCACTGCCACCTCCTTTGCCTGCCCTGTTATCATCCTTACTCTCTCTTCCTCTCTCTCTTTCTTTCTTCTGAACGCACCAAAGTCTGTATATTAGGATTAGACTGTTGTGATGTCGTTATCCAGTCTTCAATATTTGCTTCTTTTCTCACTCACCTTCATGTAATCTGCTTTCCCTGCCATGTCAGGATCCTCCATATGCGTCCATATTGGTTTTCCGGCTTCTACAAAACGGAACGCGGTTTGGTTGGGTATGACGTCAGCCCCAGCTCCGAAGTCCGACTTTCCAGGCAAATGGAACGCAGCAGTAGTATAGCAATTTTTCACATATACTTTTACATGAATATATACTGGGGAGCATTTGGAGCATATGTAAATATATTGGGGAATTTGTTCCCCCCTGCGAATATTTTATAAATACAAGCCTGCCCATAAGTCGAATCAGGATGTGTGTTTGTAATCTACAGCAAAGTATATTCGGCGTTATAGGAAGCAAATATCCCCACATCACATGGTCCACCTCTTTTAAATGTCACTGCAACTTTTTGCGAGTATGAATATGTAACATTTAGAGGTCTGCAGTGGGCTGTGGACAAGGTTGTACTGACATTTTATATCAGTGCCCAAACAATTATGCTTAATTTTAGTTCTAGCTCAAGTATAATTGTGCATAATGTTTGAGTGCATTGCTTGCAATTTTTTTTTTTTTTTTTTAGATAAAAGAGGATAGAGAGGGAGGGAGGGAGGAGAGATGAAGAGATGGAGAGGGAAGGAGAGTGAGTGAGGCAGAATCATGGAAGAAGAAAAATGACCATTGTCACACACAAGGATAGTGGTAAATGGTGCTTCATTTTGCAGTAATTTATAAATCACAGAGTGGAAACAAAATTAGATTAAGAGGGTGCATTGAAGTGGACCTGCTAAACATCACTATTAATTATGTGTTTGTCAAGGGGAAAGAGCATTTATGTTCATGGCAGGAGGAGAAACTATGACTGTTCAGTTGGTCTGGATGGGGTAAGAATCATTTCTCAAATGAGTGAAAGTTAAAGGCACAAGAGAAAACCAAGCATTTTCTGAAGTTTACTGACGTCTACATTAGCGGCGATGCAACTGAAAGGGCATGAAAAACAGGTTCATTGAATGGATTCACAACTCATTGCAGATATTAGGAGTGTAGAAATGGCTTTTTATGTGCTGCTCTTATATATATATATACTCAGCAAAAAAAGAAACGCCCCCTTTTCAGGACTGTGTATTTCAACAATAATGCTGTAAAAATCCAAATAACTTTACAGATCTTCATTGTAAAGGGTTTA
>JAQLOM010000002.1:15398174-15413587 GCA_030068315.1 Chrysichthys thysi
GGGGGAAGAGAGAGAGGTGGTACATGGTCAACCACAGAGCTGGTAAAAGCTCAGAAATTAAGAGGAAATGCAAGTGAATACTGAAGATGATATGCTAATAAATGAAGTTCATATTAAATAAAGATGTGGAGAATATTAATACGGCTAACATGCCACTTTGATTACTCGCTGGTTTTCATAAAAAAAACTGTTGTGTACAGAATAAACTAGATGCGTCGACTTAAAATGGTGTAATTAAACGGATGCATTTCGTTTTTATGGTCAATGGCGGCGTTTGGAGCATTTGGACAATTAGCATAGGATTGTCACAAAAGTGTTTAGTGTGTTGAATTTATTTGTTAATTGGAAGAAAGAGTGACGTGCATGTTCCCGACATACAGCATTCGTCCTTTGATCCAGGATGCCAGATCTGCGCAACAAAATCCCCCTACTAATAAACTACATGACAACAGAATTTCCCCGAATAGCTATTGTTGAAGTAGTCGAGTACACTTTTATTGTCGCTCCTCTCATCTGATAGAGATGTAACAGTAGTGAGGAAATAGTGTTTCCCCTGGGTCTTGGTGCTACAGTTAACACAAGACAACACAAGATGTGAGATGAAAGCAAAACCAAAAAACTTAATGGCAGTCCAAGAGCATCACACTTCTGTGTCTGTAAAGCTTAGACCAACATGCATGGCACTAATTTGCCCTTAGTGGATGCCACTAAGGCCTCGCTTGAACTTGGTTTTAAAATGCGTCTTAGGTGATGGGATCATTGGATCGAAGTTACAACAGAGACACACTGCTGCTTACACCTACATCTCCAAGGTGTTTGTTATACATTTGCCACAACCTCATCAGGAATCAGTTTCCCAGAATCCTTAGTGGCCTACAAAAAGTCTGTTCTGGAATCAAACTCCTAACACTCAGACTGACTCTTCTGTTCACAGTCTCTTGTTTTTTGGTTTGTTTTACCTTACCTGTTTTCAGTTCCAACCACAAAACGTAAGGACAGTTCCACTTACTACTTGTGAAGTAATGCTCTGTGTAATCAGTTACGAGATCTTTTAGGGTTTGACTTTGCTTTTTGCTTTAACAGTGATTAATGCGCTTTTTAGATTTTGTCTGCTTGCCTGGCTTAATAAACTCTTGCTGCTTTTACCTCTGGTTAAAGCCTGCTCTTCTGACAGTGTCCAGCTGATCAAATGTGTTCAGATTTTCTAACTGCGTATGTTACTTCCGCTAAAAGGTCAAAGGGTCACATGCACAGTTATGTGAAAAACATTAAACAGGCAGGGTGGCACGGTGGCTGAGTGGATAGCACTGTCGCCTCACAGCGAGAAGGGTTCGAGCCCCAGGTTCAGCACCTGTGCGGAGTTTGCATGTTCTCCCTGTGTTCGTGTGGGTTTCCTCCAGTGGGGATTAGGCTAACTGGCTACTCTAAATTGCCCGTAGGTGTGAATGGTTGTCTGTCTCTGTGTGTCACCCTGTGGTGGATTGGTGACCCGCCCAGGGCGTATCCCGCCTCACACCCGATGTCAGCTGGGATTGGTGCCAGCTTCCCCCCGTGACCCTGAACAGGAGAGGAAGACATTTACATCAGTGCTCCTCTTCATTTTTTGACCTTTGGCATGACGTCACCAAAACATTTACACTACAGTGATGTGGTCAAGGTGTCCCAGACCAACTCAGCAAGCGTTCTGAGAATGAATGAACCTAAATGTGTCTTGGTGCTCATTTACACTTTATACACAGTGTATTTACTGGTTTAAAAAGGGTCTATTTTTTTGAGGAAAATAGGCACTTTGCAAATTGCACATTTAGGCCCGTATGGCACTTTCATACCTTACACGAAATGTGCCAT
The DNA here is from genome assembly GCA_030068315.1 of Chrysichthys thysi. NCBI lineage: Eukaryota > Metazoa > Chordata > Actinopteri > Siluriformes > Claroteidae > Chrysichthys > Chrysichthys thysi. The sequence goes on from JAQLOM010000002.1 coordinate 15,400,023, forward strand.
ATTACACCTAAAACTGGGCACTAACAGCTCAATACATCACGCCCTAAGCCATTTTCTGCAAGTATAACACGAGAGTGGTAGAGAGACACTGAAACACATCTCCGTCAATTTCAAGCTCTTTTAAACAATAGTTTTGTTCATGTACATGCAATAGGTTTGTGCACAGGTTTGTGCATGTGTCCTCTTTAATTAAACCCACAGGTTTTGACAAGGGTTCAAATCCTGAGACTAAGATAGCCATCATAAATGACTGATTTTTCTTTTTCCAAACAATTTGTCTTGTTGAAAAAGCCAGCAAGCCATCAATTATGAACCGCCTTGCAGAGGCAACCATGTTTTAGGCTAAACTATCATTCACAATCCCATCAATCTTCCCAAGAACCCCCTGGACACTGTTACACCACATTCTTTGGGTGACATTCAAGTGATTAATTTTAGCCAGTGAAGAAAAATGTCAGCATCTTGCCTCAAATCAAGCAACAGGTCAACATGTGTGTGGGGGTGAACCAGCGTGTGTTTTATTCCTAAGTACCTGCTTCATCACTGAATGCTGGATTTTTATATCTATTTTTTGCATGAATGATGAGTGGACGGAGTGGCAATGTGAGAGAACTTGCAAACCAGCCCTGACGCTTCAGTAATCAACCACAGGATTCTACAGTGGGCTTAAACGCTTTAACTTCCCTGCTGATAGCGGTCATGGGCAACAAGTTTTTGCTTGTTGTTTCACTTGACCACAACACACAATTCTGACTGTAGCTCCAGTGAGGCTTGATTAAATGTGGATGCTGTTTTTGAGGGTTGTTTTGAGCAAGCGCTCCTTTCTTGAATACAAACTGTTTTGTTATAAAGATGAAGACTAATAGTAGAGTGTGTTTATGTGTCCTCTTCATGGCAAACGTTTTAACGTGGTCTTATTTATTTATTTCTTATATGCATTACCTGACTTGTGCAGATTAAGAGCCAAATGCATCTTTCATCTTGGCGGTTCTGTTGTCACCATGGCGATAGATGAAAAAGAGATTTTAGAAGGTATCATCATCATATTCACATTTCAGGAAAACAAGATGGTTAAAACGAGGAAAAATTTAGACATAATAGAGTGTTTTCAAGGAGGAATGATAGCATTTGTCTGAAATATTCTAGAGGGGTGACATTTATTTTTCATGCAGATATTGTTCATATAAATTAGAATGAGCTCCTCCAGCTGTAAATGAAAATTGTGAATAATCTGTTAATATATAATATACATATTGCCTGTTCACCATTTTGCCAAGAATTTTGGTATTCATTTTAAACACAGGAGCTACAATTGGATCATTTCAGGAGCATGTCTTTTAAAACAAACCAACATATGACTCTTATGTATGAATTAGTCAAGCAGGAATATATAATTTTAAAATTATATTTACATAGTGTTTTGCATTAAAAAAATGCAACAAGAATAAAAAAAATCCACAATCCTGAATAATACAAATAGTTCAAAGAAAAAACCCTTGAAGATAAAACAAATCAATCAATCAATGAATCAATTAATTAATTAATAAAAAATAAATAAACGCAAAACAACAAATCTTTGAGAGGGTAAGCAATAAAAGGTTAAGCAGTTCAAACCAATCAATAAATAACAACATTACTGATACAATACTCAAATAATTATTTATATCGCCAGTTTGAAATGGTAGATCTTTTTATCTTCTCTAGAGCATTATTCTTGGGCATAATAATTTCCTCATCAAAATCATCGTCCAATATATTAGATCCTTTATCTAGATATTTCCTCAAACAGATAATACCAAAAGCAACCAAACCTATTCTAAAAATAATCAAGTCTGCCCATAGCACGTAAATTAAGGGAAGTTATCAAATGCCTTATTAAAAAAACTGACCTCAACCCCAGTCAGTTTTCTGACTATGGGCCAATATCCAACATCCCCTTATAAAAGGCTGTAGCCCAGCAGTGACAGGAATAACATTCATGAAATTTCGTGAAACCGGGGGGGTGGGGGGATGGGATGTCGTTTCTGCAGCACCCCTGAGGATGCCAGACGGCACCCCGGTTGAGAAACACTGGTGTAAAGGACAATAAATGATTACTAACTTTCCTCTACTTAATTCTGATCAGACGGAAGGTCTAAGATCAGATGCAGTTCGAAGTAAACTTTCTGATTACATGGTAACACTGGATGGCCTTTCTGTTTCACCTCTGCAGAAGTAAAAGACCTTGGTGTGATTATTGACTCCAGTCTGTCTTTTGAAGCTCATGTAGATAACATCACTAGTACAGCCTTCTTTCGTCTCAGAAATATTGCTAATATAAGAAAGATGATATCACTGTATGATCCAGAAAAAGTAGCCCATGTTTTTCTTACCTCTAGGTTAGATTACTGTAATTCCTTACTGTCTGGATATCCCAGTTGGTCCATAAACAAGCTCCAGTTAGTACAGAATGCAGCAGTACGAGTCCTTACTAGAAGATCTGAGCATGTCACCCCTATCTTATCTACAATGCATTGACTCCCAATCAAATATTGCATTGATGATAAAATACTACCAGTGATCTATAAAGCGCTGAATGTTCTCGCACCACAGTACCTGAGTGAACTTCTGGTCTTTTATGATCCGCTAAGCCTACTTCGATCAGGGTGTTTGTTGGTACCTTGAATGGTAATGGCTATAGCAGGGGGCAGAGCCTTCTCTTACAAAACCCCACAGTTATGGAACAGCCTCCTATTCTACTTCTTCTAATAGAGCCCCCTAAAGTCTACATAGTGGACCTTAAACACTGTGTTCTGAGGAGAAAAGAGTGCACTCACATCTGAATAAATGAAGTGCACAAGCAGTAACCAGTCATGCAAAACATGAAGGAAATACAATGTGCTCTATAAGTGTGCCTGCATTGGAGCTATTGGAAGCAGGCATCTGATGATGTAGGGCCGTTCGATGAGAGATTTTTATTCTACTGGATATAATTCTTCTCAACCTAGAAAGAAAGAAAGAAAGAAAAGGAGATTAAAAAAAAGAAAACAAATAGCTCCTAGCCCTCCTGATTAAAATCTAATTATTCTCTGTCATTATCTTTGCAAAAGCAGTGTGCAGAAGTCACAGAACAGTCCATTTCCTCTTTGGCATTTGATATTTGCATAGAAGGTGAAAAACAATTAGAGCCATGGGGATTGGCCATATTAGCCCGATCCCTCAGAAATGAATTTATTACCTGCCAACTGCTTAATTGATTTCGTGTGACTGCATTCTCTTAGAAGTTGATGTGGTTTGGATGTAAACACACTGACCCACAACGACAGCAAGACGTGACAAAAAAAAAATCTCTCCCACTTCTTTTATGTACATTGTCAATCACTTCCACAAATGCAGTCGGGACAAAAGACTGGATAACGACATTTTAGGGAGCTACTACTTTAATTGCTTACATCTGTTCCTGTTTGTGCGTACTGAGCTGGAGCACATACGCAACACACAAGGCTTTTGATCCCACAATCGCTCGTTCCACGGCTGCATGTTCCACATAAGAGAGTCTCTTACTATTGGCAGCATGAGGCTACCAGCAAATACCAAAATAATGTGTCATGGCCCTGCGGACATACGCTTGTCTTTTCATTCTTTTGTGCTAGAGAAACAATACAGACAATAGGAGAGTGATTATGCACTACATCATGATGGGACAACAGTGCTCATGGAGAGGGAAAGACGAAACTGCCCAGGGAAATTAAGTCTTTACTAGGGGATGTTCTGGTTTGTAAGGGGTATTGTAGGGTGTGTGTGTGTGTGGCAGGGGGTTAGGGGGTGGGGTAGTCCAGGGATCTGAAGTCTATAAGGTTTCTGGGTTCTGCAGGCCTGTTCATGATTCATCAGAAGACAAAAGCAGAAGAAATCTAAAATACAACGCAGCACAAATAGTAATGCATCAGTTGTTGTTGGTTTCAGTATTACATTCAGAGATAAAACAACATGTTTAATATGTGCAGCTTGCACTGCATTGTCATGCTGATAAATAAAAAAAATACGTTTATCAACAGCAACAACAAGTAATAACACCCCCCCCACACACACACACACACACATTAGTGATTCTCAGTAATGTTCATGTGACTTGACTGAATTAACACAATTAAGGCCCATTTTCAGCATTTCTGGATGAAATGTATGACTCCAAGACCAATTATATCATTAGTGCCAGATGTTCCCGCAGCTGTATTCATACCGTCAGCTGTACAGAGGGTTAAATTAACGACATTAATTGAACAATAAAGCTCCCGATGAGCCTCCAAATGGCTGTGGATTAAATCAAAGTCAAGCTTTGAATAGATGATTTCCCCAAAATGGATGACAGCCATTTATCAATATACAATGAACAGCTGAGAAAATATTGATTTGCTTTTGTGTGCAACTCTTGTATCCATAGTTCCTACAGGAAATTAAATCTTCTTGCATTTGTAGTGACGTGTAATAAATAAATAGAGTACAAATGCATCAAGAGGCAAAGTAGTGGAAGGACAGTAGTGACTGGAAGCCAAATTAAATGGTGTTTTTGCATTATGTTTTACTCTTAATTGCTGCCTTGAATAATACTATTACAACAACTACTACTACTGCTATTAATAATAATAATAATAATAATAATAATAATAATAATAATAATAATAATATAGACTATTTCTCAAACACAACCTCTGAAACCTAACAATACCAAAGGGTTAATAGACTGCAATCAGTAGTATCGCAGTACAGGCCAGAATTAAATCTTTAATATAGGTCCAAAAATATCACCAGGGAGAATATTAGTGCTCATTATTCACTGTCTTAAGAGAGTTTCTTTAAAACTTTTATGCTGCTCCCTGTCTTACAAAGTTATCACATCACACAGGTTAATTGAGAAGATGGTGCTGCATTGGTTGCCCTCTACTCCAAGTTAAGCAGCGCCACAGACCATCATAATTTAACCAAGTTTACAATGGATTTTCAATGGAGAAACACTGCTTTGCATCAATTAGCAAGAACAATCCCTTCTGTAATATATCTCCATGCTTAGGCATTTAGGGACAAAAGGTTTTTAAAATCTTTAATTGCCATGCAACAGGAGGGGGTGCGGTTGTGTAGTGATTTGCGTTGTCGCCCCACAGCAAGAAGGTCCTGGGTTCGAGCCCCGGGGTCGACCTGGGCGCCTTTCTGTACAGAGTTTGCATGTTCTCCTTGTGTCCATGTGGGTTTCCTCCCACAGTCCAAAGACATACACAGAGAGTATTAGTCTAATTAGCTACTCTAAAGTGAATGTGAGTGTGAACGGCAGAAGAGGAGTGAGTTTTCTGCAGCATAAAAAACTGCTGGAAATGTTTCAGATTGAAGATATTGGTTCAGATCCTCAGTATTCTTGCTAATATATCTGCACATTTCCCCAGTAGATATTAGCCTCATTTATATGCAGTACAAATATACAGAGTGCACAAATGCCTCATATGTACACCTCTACAGTATGCACAATCCAGCCACTTTTTGAAGAAGCTTTCTATTAAAATGCAGACTGCATGTGTGAGATTACTACCAGATGCCACAGGGAGCGACTGATGTTAATTGTTTTATCCATATCAGTTATGGGAGATATGGCACACATTACAGTAACAGGTGCAATGGTGATACGATAAAGAGACGCTAATGCTGCAAGCCAGCCTGCTCAGCTCTCATCATCGTTGTCTGTGTTGTTCTATCTGCCTTGTCATGTTTGATCTTGCATGGATTACTCTTCCATACGTTAAACCTTCAGGTGGTAATAGTATTCATGCTGATTAATTCGCTGGGAAAACACTGGAAAAATATTCGGGAAGTAGAAATGTCGGAACTGTCTGTGAATTCTCACCTTTATCAGTAGAGTTCATAATTAGTCATAACTACATCCAGTATGTGTGCTGGACTTATTTCTTGGTTAATCCCGCTTGCACAGTTGTCTGTAACTGCCTGCAGCCTTTTCTAATGAACGTAGTTTGCTCCATTTTTCAAAAATATAGTTGAAATAGTTTAAATCACAGCAACCCTGACCAGGCATTTACTAAGGATGAAGGCATGAAGACTGTAAAGTAAAGTAAATCAACTCATATTTACATTCATTATTTGTCTGCAAGAATGTAAAAACCTCCCACTGTATTTTTTGTCGGTCCCATAGGCTCACGTGGCCGAGGCACTCTGGACCTTCGAATACATACCTCTCATCCGTATATGTATTTGTGTCTGTGTAGTCCATGATCTGCTCATTTTGATTAAAGTATTTCTATTCAGATACATCTCTAGTTTATATACTGTACTTAGCAAGGTTCATGCAAAGACAAATGCGATAAACTTCAAAATCAAAGCTGTAGATTCTATTTACTGTATGTACAATGCCATGATGGATATAATGTTACATTTACCTTTGGACCTTTGTCCAGTATCTCTTACACCCCTGTAATTTACTTCCATTCCAACACTTCAGACAAATTGCCTGATCCAGGCACATAAACAAGCAAAATGACAGAAAATAGGTGAACAAGTGTCAAATACCTCAAAATGACCAGGTGTTTTTCAGATAATTTGCACAAGGACGGATAGGCTGTGGAGAAAAAACGCCTAAAAACAAATTACTGTCCTCTTCACCATACATATCCAATTTCATGTTTATCTAAAAAGCAAACAGACCATCACTATTTAAATGAATCTTTCTACAAACTTCCTTCTAGCTGAAACATGCAGGGCCTTACATCAGGGATTTTTTTTTCCAACAATCCACCTGACAGTCTGAAGACACCTGTCAGCAGGCCCGGGTCAATCTGAGCGGGATGCTGTTGATTCCTTTCCTTTGCTGTTGAATTGTACATTCACTCTGTTGACTGTTCAAGAGCAATCCCAAGGTTTTGTGCAATCATACGCTGGTTAAGTCCACCCTCAGACTGAGCCCCAATACGCCCTCTATGAAAATCATACAACTCTTTTGCTCCTGGTGTTCACCACATGGCTAGCTGCTATAAAAAAATGATGGTACTGTAATCGGAAAAAAATAATTAATAATAATATATTAACAACTTTGAAGCACCAGGCGGTGTCATTTATCTATGTAATGAGGGGTGTCTCCTTATTTTTGAGATGTCTGTGTATATATGTTAGTTTGCTTTCATTTTGAATGAAATGACTTGCAACCTGTAGGGTCAAGTGAAAGATGTACCTTAGACCTTTTAGGGAGTTATCAGAATAAGCTTACACAGAACCAACGTTTATTTGTGGCAGCCTGAGAAAACCCTTGCCATGGTCATATTTTTTATTTGTTGAACTATATATAGCGCTGATATGCTTCTGGTTACCCACAAACATTGCTGCCAAATTATATGCTTTCAATGGAAAAAAAAATAAGTTCCATTTGATTAATAGAATTATCCAGATCAGTCTCACCACCTGAGGTAAAGGAAATTTTTTTGCACAATTTGAACATACTCATCGTCATCTCTTCCACTGATCTCTATTCATGGTAGGATAATTGGTGGGTGGGGGGGGGGACCAGATCACTGATTAATACAATGAATTTGGTTGTGTTTCTTGATAATTGGGTCTTCTACAGCTTTGTTAAAACAGTGTCATCAGTACAGAGTGTGTAAGTGCCCTTCTCCATTTTGATGATTATGCAATCAAGCAGATTTATCATCATTTTTGCCTATTTTTCAGAAACAATGATCCAGCAGCCACTACACCATCATGTCACACAACAGAACCTCAAGTTCATTCATTTCCCATGCTACTTTGTCCTGTTTAGGGTCATGGGGGGAAGCGGGAACCAATCCCAGCTGACTTTGGGTGAGAGATGGGGTACACCCTGGGCAGGTCACCAGTCCATCGCAGGGCCAACACACAGAGACAGACAACCATTCACACTCAACATTCACACCTACGGCCAATTTAGAGTAGCCAATTAGCCTAATCAACCTCTGTGCATGTGTTTGGACTGTGGGAGGAAACCAGAGTTCCCAGAGGTAACCCACATGGGAACTCCACACAGAAAGGGCACAGGGTTCGCACCCAGATGCTCTAACTGTGAGGCTACAGTGCTAACCACTACATCACTGTGCCGCCCTGGAACATCAAGTTGAAATTGTCAAATAATCATCATCATTTCTCCGATCATTTTAAAACTCTTGAATAAAATTCCCACTGTTGAGGCTAAACCAGTCATGGCTTACAACTTACGTCCAGCTGTTACAGATTACACAACATTTTACTATATTTTGAAGATCTTTTTTTTTTTCTCTCATTTTTTTTCTTTCTTTCTTTTTTCAATACCATGATGACGACAACACTGTCACATTTCACGGCACATAAAAGCCATGTCAGTTCTGCAACCCTTCAATTCTTCTGATTCCCAAGCAGCCAAAGCGAACCCTCTTTGATAACAGCAATTCTAGAAAGGTCACAGGCATCAAGAAAATAGGAAGAATGAGCCAGGGGGTTTTAAAGCTGTATTAATGAGAGTCCCTTGCTGGCACATCCTCTCTTAGGTGAGACCATCACCTAAAATGATAAAGATTTATCACATGGAGGCGAGCTGGTCAAAGCTTTCTCTTATCTCATGCCATCCTTTTATAAAAGCAACCACTGTCAGGACCCACGCTGGATGAAAGCTGATGCATCACTGTTATAGACCAGAGGAAGAAGGAAAGATCCCCAAAGTCTGTAAATATTTTATGCAATATATTTTGTACTCTTTGAGAATTTTTAAGGGGAAGTAACCACATTATGCTCGACTTTGAAGATACTCTGAAGAGGTAGCATACATTAAACAGGAAATGACTTCAGATAAGAAATGGCCTTCCTCATGGGATTTGGCTTTGCAATTCAGATTTGAGAGGAGCAAGTAGAAGTCTTGCTTAGAGACAAAACTCTTGTTACTTTGAAAAGGTTGCCTATATCCTATGATGGTCTAGTTCTATCCCTTTTCTAATTCAATTTTTTTTAATCAGTGGTTTCTGTGATTTTAGCTTTGTACGCGTGTGATGTTGCAAGAGAAATATATTAAACGCTCGTTGTAAATTACAATGCCATCGATATAGTCTACTTTAGAGGATTTATAGCCACATCTATATTATGAATGGATTTCTTAAGCCACTAGGGACATACAGCGTGAATCGGTGCTCGAATTCTGCTGTGCTGTCATGTAGACAAAGCAGAAATCAGACTCATCATAAACTCATCATAAAGATGTCACAAGCAGTTCCAATAATTTTGGGCATGGCATAGAAATTTGCCTAAAACCAACACAGATTGTTGAAAAAAAAAAAGAAAAGATAAAAGAAAAAAAAAAACAAAAACAAAGAAAAGCTTTGTACAAGATCTCACACATTTCTTTTTATCTTTAAACCATTTGTCCATTGATAAAGGTCAATGATAGTCAGGAGTGAATCTGTGTGAATAAAGACTTAAGGTTTAAGGCACACACAAAAAAAGGAGACGTGATTGCTAATTATTTGAAAGTCGCTTTGCTCTGAATTTTACAGATGTTTAGTATTGTTAACAGTTTTCTTCTTTCCTTTAAACAGAATGATCCAATATCTGTTTAAATGGCAGGTATTCACCCCCAGTGTAATAAAGGTAATATCACAATAAAGTCTAATGCTGCACCTCTGATTAGCATGGCCACTGGCTTTCCTCCACTTTTGGCATATCAGTCATCTTTCATGCTTAGTTATGTATTCATCCACACTAAGTGATCTTTATTTTGTATGAGCTCAGGCGCCCTACGGGCCATGGATAAAGCCATAAATCCATTGTTGACATGGCAACCATTAAACCTGAATTGTTGGGGTTTGGAGTGCTTCTGTCGCAGTATGATAAAACGTGCGAACGCGGTTTCACACAGCAATTCAAGCAGCAACTGTTGTGTCTACAAGCTTCACTCTGTCTGAGGGAAAACAGAAGCTTATTCTGGAAACAAGAAACGAATGAGGCTCTCTGACAAAGAAAAAAGGTTCTCCTGCAATTTCTGCCTACCCAATTCAAAAGCTGAGTGAGAGGTCCTGGCTGTGGTGATATGGGACTGATATGGCTTTCAATTCATAACTGATGTCTTTTTCCTTCTTCTCTGTTTCACAATTGAGTCTTTGTATCTGATACAACATCAGACCGCTGCATGAATGCATGGGGGAAAAAGCGTTCAGAAGAAAGATAATAAGTGCACTGTCTTGAGATAATTGTAGTATAATGCGTAAATTGTGGCTAATGTCCAGCCAGGAGCTTTATAATTCAGACAATATTCAACAATTTGACACACTAGAGACCATGAGACACCTACAGAATTGCTAATCATGAGAGGGCAGTGGCACACAAATAGTACCGTGCTGGACATGAAGAAAGGAATAACATGTATAAGAAAGTGCCTTGTTATAGGGAAATAATCCACGATGGGTGATGTGATGAGGCAACAGAGTGATTTGCTATTGCAAGTATTACAATGGTTCATTTATTAATAAATGACATCATACTTTTTAGTTATTTATAGTACCTTTTAGGGCCCTATCTTACACCTGACTTAAAGCAGCACCACTTGTGGCAATTGTCATTGCTAGTTTGAGACCGATGCAGTTGTCATTTTCCTGTCCAGCGCCCACGTTGGTCAAATAGCAAATGCACTTGCAGCCATCTAAGCCAACACATGGGCGTGTTGGTCTTAAAGTAAGATGTAGTCAGGTGCACTCTTAGTGCATTGCTTATCCTGTGTGAAAGATTATTATTTTATTGTTGGTGGAATCCTGCTCTTGCTGTAGATGGTCTGCTGCACTTTCACAAGCAGAACCCTTTCTTCTGCAGCGAGGCGTTCTTTCCTACTACCTGGCAAATCCGTCATTATAATAGCAATCCACCAAGGTGCAAGTGCACCTGGCTTTTCAAGGGAATCAGAAATGACACTATGATTAGTTTAATGCATGTTATGCCCAAAACACCCCCATGATTAATTAAGAGACTAAGAACAACCCTTTTGAGCCATGTGCTATTAAACTAGCAAAAATGGATTTGAAGATGCCCTACATGCATCAGACACTTCACTTAGATAATTCAGTTAGAGCTGTTAATGTTGTGGAATATCCTCCAGACAAGTTAGCTCCTGTTATTACTTATATTATAGCAGCTATAAAGAGTCATTTCCTAACCAGCCTTTCTTTTCCAGAAGGTGGCAAATTATTACAAAGCAGTGACATTGGAGACTCCCCCATTCGTCTTCGTCTTCTGCTACTTAATCCTGTTCAGGGTCGTGGCGGGAAGCTGGCGCCAATCCCAGCTGACATTGGGCGAGAGGCGGGACACACCCTGGGCGGGTCACCAATCCAACGCAGGGCAACACACAGAGACAGAAAACCATTCACACTCACAGTCACACATACGGGCAATTTAGAGCAGCCAATTAGCCTAATCCCCTCTGTGCATGTCTTTGGACTGTGGGAGGAAACCGGAGTACCACACAGAAAGGCACCTGTGCCAAACCCGGGACTCGTACCCAGGACCTTCTTGCTGTGAGGCGACAGTGCTAACCACTCAGCCACCGTGCCGCCCAACCCCCATAAACGTTACATAAACATCTCCTCATAGAAGGATTCACCACATCAGCAAATGGAGGAATAATAAAGAAATGAAACAAGGCTCTGTAATGCATGCATGATTAAAATGAATGAGATCTGCAACAAGACAAATACACAGGAGGCTATAAATAAATAAACTAATTACTAATTACAGCTGGAATTAAATAAGACCTGTGCTGGTAAAGAAAATTAATTAATGTCTTTCGACCAATCAGATTAGAGAATTTGCCAGCGCAGTGGCGTAACAAGGATTAAGACATGATACTAAAGTTGTCCTAAAGTAGTGAAATGATCATTTTACCCTTTTATCTTATCATATATACAGCATACGCATACATGCTTGTCGGGTTTGTTTTTAATTGACCAGTCTCCATGCAATAAACCAAATGGTATGAAATGACTACAAGATCTTCATTTGCATTACAGTCCTCTTGAGTGTCCTAGAGTGTATCTATTTAATAAAAAGCATACATACATTTAAAGCAGTCTCATCATATTGCAGAGTCACACTGCATCTATTGAGCAATTAGCATTCATCTAGAAGCCTTCATACAAAATAGCAACTCAAGCTGAGCTAAGTTTGGAACTGAAGGCAGCTGTTCAAATTTACTGATTAAGCTAGTGGCCCCTAATCCAATGCTTTGCATATTTTTGTGTTTTCCCTGCACATCGAACCCGCCTCGTGGAGGACTTGGTAATTAGCAGATGAGTTGAATCAGGTGTGTTAGATTAGGATTGCACAGAAATGAAAGGCTGCCTGGCTGACATCACCGCACAGACAGTACATACATACTGATCAAAAACAGCCTCTATAATGCCACTACTAATAATGTTCTATAATGAGTCCGACAATAAATTAAGACATCAGCGAGAACGATTCAGGTCGCCCTTTCCAGGTTTTTGTGAGTGTGTGCCTTTGTGAGGCACTCGGCACTTTCCCGAGACGCAATTAAGCCTTGAGACAGACGGGCTAATCACTGGGTAATGTATGCGAGATTGGCTAGGTTAATCATGAAGCAGACCACGGTGGCTTGAGCTCACAGCCTCTGCGAGGTGGGCTTGCAGCTGGATCTTGTGAGGTACCTTGAAGACCTTGGAGCACCTGATGACTCATCTGCACACCACTGGAGCAGATATTTGCACTGTTTTCAGTCAGCATGCAGACTACAAAATCCGTGTTTGTCTTAGAAATGGGTTTCGTCAGCGAACATGCAGCTGGGCTGGTCAATCGGATCTCAGAAACGTTCCCACTTTCCAACAGGAGTCGTTCTAAACACAGACACTGCCTGTTGGGAAATACATCCGGATTAAAGGGCCTGAAAGATTGAAAAAAGTAATTTAAAAAATAATGGGCTTTTTAATGACTAAACCTAAGGGACACACAGATGTGCTCTTTGTTAATTTTCACTTGTATAATGTAAAATTCCACCTGCTTAATTAGTAGTGGTTCGTATACACAAAGCAACTGCTTTTAACAATGCAATTATAAGAAACAATCTATGCATTGTGTTGCAGCGTATTACAAATAGCCTCTACATCTTGGACAAACTGTTCCTTTTACAAACATAATATGTCTCCTTTGTGTTTTCAACAGCACACCAAAGCACAAAATTTTAGCAATTAAGTCAGTATAAGCCAATATATTTGAACTGAGTCACACTTTTTTAAGGAAATTGCTGAGTCATGACTTCATTCATTTTATGTGGCATTAGTGAAATTCTGCTTGGTGTAATAAATTTTCAACTTTTACTTATTAGATGCTTGAACCGGGAGCATGGTGGTGCCGTGGTTAGAACGGCCGTGTCAGGGCAAGAAGGTTCTGTGTTCGAACCAAAGATTATAGAGCAGAGCAAGATATATTACTTATGGCATAAGCAGAAGTACCGCTGTGGACGCCATTTTGGTAAGCCCACCGTAACATTCCTTATCTGTTTCGGCAAACGGCTAGCGCCACCTTTTGGAAAA